>ML805141.1:247823-271989 GCA_009831015.1 Picea engelmannii | reverse complement strand
AAGGAATCATGTAATAAGATGACATCATCATTATGGGAAAGGGACATATTCATGTATTGCATTAACTGAAAGAGAAATATACAACCTGAGCCTTCATGTCGTAGATCTCCTTTCGATGGCTCCTAGCTCTGACACACACACTTGCTCATGCATGAAGAAGTTCAACCACATATGATTACTTGTAGTCTCTTGCTGCTGTAGCTTCAATCCTCCATACTATCTTGCATCAGTTCTCCAATCAATCTCTAGCTAGCTTGCTTCTTCTTGTTCTTATGCTTTCTTATTGCTTCTTTCTTAACCATTTCCATAAGTAATCTCCTCAATATATAGGAGAAGATTGATTAGTTACTTGGATAGGGAATGATCCCAAGATATCTGGAAAGTCAGTATTTTGCCAACCATTCGAACTCCAACTCACCCTTCTAGAAGATTCCTTCTAGAAGGATCGAGAACTTATTCATTTTCTTCCTTTAGAAACATGTATGCACCCTAACCATTAACACGGTGCGGAAAGTCCGCAATCAAGCTGAATGTAACATGCGGAAATTAAGGATTCCCGCAAGAGAGTATATATGCAGCCTGCGAACTATTTCCAAAAATGTGATTTTGAGAAAATGATAAGTGTAACCTTCTTCTGGAAAATGTTTTTAATGAAGAGTTTGATCTTCCATCATCATGACATAATCATATTATCATCTTGATAACCAAAAATGTGGATAACACCAGCCAACATCAACAAGCAACGTACCCCTAGGCAACACCAACTCCGTCGGTAGGGGCGTTCCCTGAACGGGGAGCCCAGTCAGGAAATATACATCCTCCACCATAGTGAAGGGGATCTTCTCTCCTCCCACGAGGAAGCAGTGCAGCTCCAGACTCCACATCTGGAGTAGGAACTGTAGTAAATACTCCTGTGCCCGTATCAACGGGCACTCAAAGAACTTTAGCAACCCACAGGTTGCCAAAGTCGCACGCACTCTGGGCCCCTCTATGGCCACGACATCTCGTAGCTGGGCCCAGTCTCTCTCTTGCCACCGCACTGGCATCGTCATCACCGTCCACCTGCAGACAACACAGAGTCCTATATCAGCTCAAGCAACTATCAACAACATCAAAAAGACTCATTTTTTACCCTTCAACCTTGCCTCCTAGGCACGGGTTTTTTACCCACAGGCACGCACAGATGCGCACCTGTTCATTACACAAGCGCGCATATATGCGTGCCTATGCATTGCACAGGTGTGCATCAGTGTGCACCTGTGTGCTTCACAGGCGCGCCCTTACGTGTGCCTATTCACCATACAGGCATGCACAGGTGCACGCCTGTCAAACCCACAGGCGTGCACTGATGCGCGCCTGTTCAACTCACAGGCGCGCCTGTCAGGCACACCTTAAATTCCCCCTATCGCGCACACATGCACATATATTTAGTGAACAGGCGCGCACTTATGCGTTCCTATCATTGAGTCGCCCGCACAATACCTTTGTACGGCCCTCCGTACAAACCCTGCCCAAAAATTAAAAACCTATTTCTATGCAGGATGATCAGACCACTAACCTGATACTCGTAGCTCATCAATCGGATGCCTCGTCCTCCCCGAATCACCAAATATCCTATGAAAACTGCTCGTCCAGTCACTATTGCAGTAGGTACAAATGAGCTGGCAATGTGGGCCCTACAGCCATATATACGCCTTTTTCCAAACTTCCACTCACCATTCTGGGAGCCCAAGGTGTCCATTTTTCAAACCGTCTTCAGCCACGGGATCAGCATCCCGTCACCTACATTACAGCAGTCCCTGGGTCGCTTTTTATCCTAAGCCCTCGGGGCATCTTTTTCTCGTATCATGGTCAGGTACGCATGCGCATAGTCACATTTATCAAATACATGCTCATCTCTTTGATTCTCTTCAGATATTGTTCACTTTGGGTATTTGGTTTTTCTGTGTGCAGGTACTTGCTCATCATCCATCGACATCACCCCTTCAGGTATATACTCAGCACTGGCATGTAGTCTTTCCCGTTGTATCGCATTTACATTTCCAGTCACACCCTATGATATTGGCCTCTAAGATCCCCATTCCCGGCTCTGCAGTACCCACGCCTCCATCTGCATCTTCAGTATTGTCACCCGGTAGCATTCTTACCCACATGATTTGTCCCATTCATAGCACCTTTTGCCACTTTTTGACACTCATGTTGTTTTTCATTACCCTTTAGGGATGGGAGTCTCGATAGTCTTTCATCATGTCGTGAATCAGCCACATACTCCTTCTCCTCATTTTGATAAGCTTTCCCACACGGACTCCCAGATTATCTCTTTACAGTTCTATTCTTTTTTTTACCTACACCTCCGCAGTATCATGAACCCTCCATTTCATCCACAATCAGTTTGTCCATCTGCGAACCTACCTTCATTTCACCTACCTCATACAGAAACTCACCAATGGGCCCCCCACCCTTCATCAGTCTTCCAAGCACATTATGCCCTACATGGGCAACCCATATCACACTAGGGCACCCGTTTCTGTATTTGTACATTTCTCCCCAATTATTCATTATTTATTGTACAAACGCCTTTATTTCCAGTCATTACCTTTTCTTTTGTCATCACCATTGGCGACTTTCTTCATTTTGTCCACGCACAACCCATGTCACCCTCGGTTGGAGCATTACTTATCATCTACCCTGGTCGGCATCGTCCATATCTTTAGAGAACCTCACAGGTTACTTACCTCTACCCTCTGAATTTTTCCACCTTGTCCTACCTCTGGCACAACTTATCATCGGTCTTGTCGTCCCCCTGACACTCGACTTTGTTACATGGTTGCGGCCACTCTTTATCTCATACACCCTCCAACCAAGGGAAGTCTTGAGTCTTCCCACTTCTTGACTTCGTCTATGTACCTCTACCACCTCCTCACCTCAGTAGATTCCACGAAGCCCTTTGCTTCTGGGAGTCGCATTCTCCTTTTTTCGACATCAACACAACTTTCCGAAAGGGCGACATTATCTTGATTCTCATTCTCCATTCAATGAGAGATATCGGACGACACAAGGTGAAACACCATTGCTCCCCGATGTCGTTGGCCCTTATAACATTCGACGCCAACACTTTCTCATGTTATGGTGGGTCTTACTTTGCAACTATTGCAGTTATTTTTATCATTTACCAAAGATCTTTGAACTTGGTAGGGCCATCAATGCCCGCATCATCGTCGATACTTATTACCGCGATCATTTCCTATTATTCAGAGTATGTTCCTTTGCATAATTGTCTTCTGCCTTTATCATCACCGCCCCCGAGGGTGCTTCAGTTGTCTACACCAACACTTCAGTCATATTTTTGTTCAGAGTTACATAACACGAGCATGGGGCATGCTCGCCTCGTTTGTACACAGTTTTCTATTTTTCACACCTCACCGAAGGTTGGGTCCTACCAGTTCCTTTTTTTCTCCAACAGATCACTCTGAATGATCCCACTCTTTCTCTATCTTACAACAACATTCTCGGTAGAAGAAACATTGATGGATTTCGGCTATACGTATGCTCCTAACCTCATCCATCGGGGGGCATCTGTTATCACTGAAATTTCGTCTGCACATGGCGACAAGAACTCAGCATCGTCAAATAGTAATGGAGTCATTCATGGCCCTGAATTAATCTCACAGCATTCAAAAAGGTCAAAAACTATACAAAGTAGTAAAAAATTGAAGAGCACTTTACAGAAGTTGGGTACGCGCGCACGTGCGCAGAACATAAATGTAGAATGCATGCATAAGCGCACGATGCGCGGTTGTTAGCGCAAAAATCCACGCACCTACTAAACGACGCATTTATGAATGTGGTCGGCCTCCCAACCACTTCTGGTTCAGCTCCCAAGCTGATTTGACTTCCAAATCTGGGTTGGATCCGAATGGTGGGCTAGTCAAAGACCTAATAATGCCCTAAATGGCCTCTCTTCACACTACAAAGCAGTTACATAAAGGCCCAAAGAAATGCTATAAAAAGCCATGAATGCACCTCATTTTCTCAAGGAATTCTAAGTAATGTTATGTTGCCTATATTGTTTTAAGGACTCACTCCTTGACAAGAGCACATTGGCACCATTTCATTGAGCAATCCACCTCTCCATTGAGTGGATTTGCAAAGGAGTTATTTCACCACCATTTTCATTTTTCTTGTTGTAAGGAGAGCAATCTTGTGAGGGTCCAAGAGCCTTCCCTTGGAGGAATAAGGGACTCATAGTCCCCTTTCTTCTTGGTGCTTTGATTTCATCAATAGATCAGCCTAAAAACATTGGTGATATGGGTCGTTTTGTGTTTGTTATCTCTATATCCATATGCTTATGATTTTAGTTTGTATTTGTTTAATTCTTGCTTATAGTTTTGTTTTTTTCTTTCTCTAACTCTTTCCTCTACATCTGTCATGCTCAGCAAGACCCAATTGGGCATGCAATCACCTCTTATTTGCTCACCAAGGTGACGAAAAAGGTGCAACAATATGTTCTCATCTAACTAGTTATAAATTATAGCAATGGGTAATGAATAAATGTTGAATGTTAACTAAGGTGTTTTTGTAAAGAGGGAAGATTTTCAAAAAGAGCCCCACACTCATTCACCCCCCCTCTAAGTGTGGTAGGTGTGTCCAATAGCTCCTGAGTCCATAAGAAAGTTGTGCAGGATCTTATCATGGACATTCAGAGATATACATAAAGGAGGAGAAGCATCAAAACCATCCTCAATGTGTGGACCCACAGTAATGGTTGGGTTTTCATCCTGTAGACTAATGACATTGGAAGATACACTAGAAGGAGTTGGTTGCAGAACTTTCGTGATGGATTTCTTGAAAGGTTCATTTTTTAAACAATTTTGTCAAAGGGACAAGAATATTGATTTTTCTCAGCTCATGTTCCAGGTTGAACGAGGTTGGTGGCTTATGAGCTTCCTTTGTTTCAGGGGAAATAGGTTTTGATAATGGAGATGAATGATTTTTAGATGGCATACCTTTATTTGGATTTGTCTTCGGAGGAGCTTCTGCTTGTTTTCTTTGATCAAAGGTAGTATCTTTGGAAGCTCCATTTCTCATCCTCAAATCATATTTCTTCTTCGGTTGACCTTGAATAACTCCCTCCTCCCCTATCTGATCATCAAATTGATTAATAAACTAAGCTACCTCATATTCTTGTTGTCTTAAATGACTGGTATAATAATTTGTCTCATTGAAAATAACAATAGTATCGTCCACATCATCATTATCTGCATCTATATCCTCAATCTGATTGTTTTGGAAAGGCGACACTACCCTTTGATCATCAACATTTATCCTTTCCCTCTTCATTACTTGAGGAACTTCATTAGGCCGTTTGAATTGGTTCTGATTTTTATTATCAGCCCCTTGAAAAGGTATGGTTGGTTGTTTGGATTACCATTTTAGCTTAGCTATCTCAGAAGTCAGATCATTCAAAGTCTTAGTCATATCTTCAAGTTGGGGATCATATGTAGCCAGGTTAGAGGAGGTAGGGGCATCCTCTCTCCGTTTTTTCTTCTCTTTATCAAATCTAGTCTTTAATCTGTCTAATGCCAAAATATTAGATTCATCTTCAATGGCTTCTTCCTACATGGATAAAAGTGTGGTCGATATTCTCGAGAGAGAGAGGAGGGAGAACTCTATGTCAAATTCATTAGCATAAGTTATCTTGGTAGAGGATTCAATTGGTTTGATTTCATCTAGGATTCTACCATACATTTTATTGAATCTCTTGGTGAAGTCTGAAATAGATTCACCATTATTTCTCTTTAGAGCCCCAAATTCAGTGATATAGTAGAGATAATATCGCCTATCTCAACATTTCTTTATGAAATCTTCATCCAATGCCTCAATATATACAATGGAGGCTAGAGGAAGACCTATAAACCATTTTCTGACCTCCCCATACAAACTCTGTACAAACAACCTCATCCAAACATCTGAATAATCAATGTTAAAGTTGCCTGCAAAACTATAAAAGGATACCAGATGCTCTTCAGTAGTTATTTCGCCTTCCCCATTATATCTTGGTAGATATTTCATGTAATCTGTGGTTGGGAGTGCATGTAAAATTATAGGTAGCACTAAGGGCACATATCTGGAAGCAATTATGACATCCATCCTATTACCAGCCATGGCTTGAACAATAGGAATATGAAAATTTATGGGAGATATAGGACTAGATGATGAAGTGGAATCAAGAGTAGGATATGTCTGAGCCCCGTTGGAATTATGATTCTCAGGGCTAGCAAATTCAAGCTGCTCGTGATGATGGTTTGAAGTATTCTCTTGGCGGGCAACTTTTCCCTTGAGGGGGAAAGTGTATCTCTGAGATACAATAGATTTCCTTAGTTTCCTTTCTAGCTCAGAGCCTAATGTGTTATTCTCAGGGTTACAAGAAACCTTCTTATCTTTTCTATTTTTAGATTTGGATCTGTTGAATCCCTTTTTGCGTGCCAGTATTTCTTCTTTAAATTTTAATCAGTGAAGTTGCCAAGTGAAAGATGGAAGTCTATTGGTGTCTGACATTTGTTCACCATCAAAGGTCAAAGATGATCAGTTTCATTCTCCCAGGGAAATATATTTCGTTACTCTGTTCCCTGGCAACGGTGCCAGAAGATGTTGGTCCTAAAGTCTGCACCTGACTGCTAAAGGGAAAATCTAGGCCACCTATCATTTTAGAATGATCGCTTCTTTTAAATTTTTATTGGTTGGTCTGAGGGTTATTATATCAAGAAAAAGGCAAGGTTGGGTTGGTAGAACGATGTGGATGAGGTCCCTCCTTGGTTGATGGCACACTAATGACAAACTAGTGAAATTATAGAAAACATAGGGAAACAACAAACTACTCAATGAATAATCTGTTGCAAGAAGTTCAATACTTAAAATATCATTTCAAGAAATAAAAAATGTATCAAAACAAAATAATTCCCATAGGTTGCAGAAAACAAATATTCACCAAAGAATTAGTTGTTTGACAGGTTGCATATCAATAAAAATAAGTCATACAATAGATGAAAGGAAATGAATTGTATGTTGCACAAATCAAAACTGTATTCAAGATAAGAATGAAAACACATGAAGATTTGAATGAAACACTGTCATCAAGAGTATGTTCACCAGGTAGAGAGCTTTAAGCCATGGATAAAACGGTTCCAACCAGTCTTTTGTATTGTTGTTCCTTCCCCAAAAAATCCGACCTTTACAATATCCAAAAACTAACTATTTAAAAGAGTTGCAAAGGCTCTTGTCCTTAGGGCACTGAGACCTCGATCTAGGGAACTGTTCCTAAAACAAAATATTAAATTCACTAAGATACAAAAATTAAACAACAAGAGTGGTTCTTATCACAGAAAAAATACCACTCTTGCATCTAATCTAGGAAACTATTGGACTTAATCAAATGAATCTACTACTGTCTCTGATCCGGATTATTTTCGACACGAAATGAGAACAGAGATATAATAAATAAATGCACAGAGATATTGCAGATATTCAATAATATAACAGAAATGTATCAGAGATGCAACCATAAACAAAGATACACAGTAATACATGATTTCTATTAATCAAAGAAATGTACAGAGACTGTAAAAATACAGAGTGAAAGACTCGCTAGAATGGTGGCATCTTATCTCTGAGAAGATATGTGACGGCTACTCGCATTAGCAAGAAGATGATTACAATGAGGCTCTGAAGGCCTTTTTACAATAAACGGGAATGCCAAAAGTCCTAGACATCCAAAAACCTAACCCTAGGAGATGAAGCGCCAAAATTCATGTGGGCCCCGTTTGGGTAAGTTAGTACATCAACTTCCCGGGGTCGTAACTTTTGCATATGATCTTCGTTTAGGGCACACGATAGATCGTTGGAAAGATCTATCCGACACCTACAATGCTCGAGACAAATAGCATCATAGATGCTATTTTGCAAGAGCAACATACCCAGAAAACCATCGTTTAGGGCCTCAAAATGGCCCCGGAAGTTCAGGACCCAAAAAAACTGCTAAAAATAGTAAGTTGCCAAAATTGCCAAAAAGTTGTTTTGAGCCATTTGGAAAAGGTGGGTGGCCACTGATATCCATCTGGATCAGTCTCTACGACAGAACTAATGCATGTGATGGAGGAACTGAGTGGCCAAAAATAAGCCTCGGAGTGATAGAGCAGATCTCTGTGTTGAACGAAGACATGTCTGCGAGATGTTGGAGGCCACTGGAGATAACCAGCTGGATGAAAAGAGTTTGTTGAAGTGTTTCTAGAACTAATATGCATCGACCTGTGACTGAGACTTAGCTCTCTGTCTATGCCTGATATTTCATAAGCCAAGCATGCTCTCTATGGACCCATTCAACTGCCATATGTGCCGGTGAAATAACTTTGTTGGAATGGTTGTCGGCCCATCGGACATGAGGGGAGATGTGGATATGAGAATGCAATCAGAAGATGAGATTAATGAACACGAGGGTAGATGACGATTAGTGATGGATAACGGTTGTGCGTAGGGAGAGGAGGATTAGATAGGTTGGGAAGTGAGTGGAAAAGAGGTGGTGAAAGGAGAGAGGGGGCGATATTGAAAAATAGGCCGAGAGGAAATCAGAGGGGGGTGTAGGAGGTAAGTGGATTAGAGAGGGGGGTGTTTGATTTCTTGAGGACCGTTGATATGGAGAGGTGGGCCACCATCGATGGAGATCAGTGTGGGGTTTAACGGAGGACAACTGTTAGGTGGTGAGAGGCGCGAGGGTAGTGAGTAGGATGAGGGGAGATGATGTGTGAGGTGACGTGGTGATCTGACATCATTCAAGCACATGATTGTGGGGGTTGTTGAGGGTGGTTTGGATTTAGACCTCCTTTGGGCCCACAATTCACCAAAAGATGTTGCGTACCCTACCAAAAAAATCATGGTTTAAATTAAGGGACTGATCTAGAAAATTAGCGTTCAAGCAGTTTGCATCCCCACAATGAACTATAGCCATCGATCTGATTATGATTCAGGATCTGGGTGAAATTTACCTATTGCAAGGATCGATGGTTCTTGTTGACCTGGGATCAGTGGTCTAGATTCACTTCGGAAGTCCAGGATTCGGGAGTTTTGAATGGGAAACATGAAACATCTCTTGGAGGAAAATATCCAAAGTGAATGATCGTTCGCCACGTGTCATGATGGATGAACAAACCATATTCATTTTGGAAGTCTAGGCTTGGGGATTTTCAAGTGTCAAGCTTGAAGATCTCCTGGAGGAAAATCGTCGAAGTGACGTGGCAGTCTAATGTCGTATGATTTCATGACTGCTGAGGTGTGTTGGAAAGAATGGTGACATGTGTCACGAGGAGATGGGCGAATGACACAACTAGATGACCTGAGATGAATGCCACGTGTCCTGCCTCATGAGTGTGCCATGTGTCTCAACTGTTGGTTACCACGTGCCTCGTCTGATGGATGGTATAGATTTACTTCAGTACTTCGGGTCCTTGGCTCTTTGGCACTTTTGAATGTGAAACCTGAAAATCTCCCAGAGGAAAATATCTGAAGTGAATGATATTCTTCCATGTGTCTCCATTGATGTATGGTCCTGATTCACTTCGGGACTTTGGGTCTATGGATCTTCAGGATTTTCAAATGTTTGTTCTTGGAAAACTCCTGAAGTGAAGATCGTCGAAGTAGATGATCTGTTGCCACGTGTCATGATAGATGAACGACCCAGATTCTTTTCAAGTCTTCGAAATTTCAGGATTCAGGTCTTCTGATGACTCTGGATGTTAAAATCCACCCAATTCTACATCCCCAAATGGACAAAAACCATTGATATGATTTGCTTCGTAGATATTTACCATTGAAAATTTACCTTTCTATTCCCACAGTCGGAGCCCGAAATTTGTTTCACTAGATGGTTGCATCATGTGAATGGGAATTCCCTATACATACAAAAATGCTTGGGAAACCTATGGTGAGCTCAATCCATGGAAAACATGATGACAAGCAATTCGAACCAAACATGACGTATGTTTCATCTCTTCAAGAAAAAATAGAAAAGAAACGTGCAAAGACTCAAAAAAAGAATAAGGTCCAAGACACTCAGTAGTGGGAAAATGATTTAACTAACCAGAAGAGGAAAATTTGATGAAGGCATATGAAAAAGAGAGGAGAGGTAGGGGATGCAGACCTAGGTTACAATAGTACATCTCATGCCATTTATGGTGGTATGTGGAATGTCACATAACTCCTCACGGTTTGAGATTTATGGCCTTAAGAAGTTGGAGGACCCTCATATGTTGGCTTGAAGCCCCAAAAGGTCAAACAAGCCAAAGAGCTTGCAAAGAAGAAATTATTATTTAAATGATAAAGTAAAGTGACAGAGTCAAGAAGGATTATTTAAATAATAAAGTGTAGTGACAAAATCAAAGAAGATTATTTAAATGATAAAGTGAGGTAACAAAGTCAAGGAGGAATATTTAAATGATAAATTAATGGAGAACTTTCTAATTATGGAAAGTGGTTAACCCTAAAAATGAGGAAAAATAGGTTAAGTGACCTAGAAATGGGTTAAGTGACCTAGAAGATGGAGAGTATAAATAAGAGGAAAGTTTATCTCATTTAACATCACACTTGAGCATATTGAATATCTATAGGTGACTGAGGTAACCAAAGGATATCTAAGCCGAATTTCATAGGGAAGGTGAAGAAAAGAAGGACGTAATTCAAGGGAGGATAAATTCTTTTGATGATGCTTTCTAAGGTATGTTATTTACATGTCATCTCACCATTTTTGTATTAAATTTGTTTCTAGAATGATTAAGACCGTGAAATTGATAGGCCATTGAGGAAACATATCCAAGTATCCGTGGTAAAAAATTCAGCTTGTGGGTAGTTGTATTTTTGGAGTTACACTTTGTGGAAAATAGGGTTTATGGCTAGTCCTGAAACTAGTCTAAAGTAGGTGTTTCAGGTAAAAACGTCATAACTTCTTCATAACAGATCCAAATTCAGTAAGATAAAATGTGTTGGTTAGAGCATAGAATTTAGTATGCTGTGTAACATTTTAATATCCATTCAAGAAATATTCCGTTTGGGGCACGCTCTACAAGGTCACTCTCTAGAATAAGCCAAAATTCAGCAAAGTATGCCATTTTTTCTATAACTCCTTTTTTGAGAGGTTCAAAGTAGTGAAACATGGAGGAATTGCATAAAAAAACTAAATAACATTGTGTACTACTTTCATTTCTTTATTCATTATAGGTACATAGTTATGATTTTTTCAAATTAGGGTTGTTGACTAATTCCAAACTAGTTATGTGAGACTAAAGAAAAGTTTGATGAAATTTCTAGTCTCTTGTTGTGAAAGTTAAGGAAGGTTTGCAGGTATGTGATCATATACACCAGGCCTATTACGGAGTTACAAATCATATTTGGATGTTGAAATTGTTGAGGGCTTTTGGTTAAGGTACATGTTGGGTACATGGTTGAGACACATAGTTGATGAGTTGGCATATAGACAAGGTGTATAGTTGATGATGTTGGTACATATTGATGAGTCATAGTTGATGATAAGTTGACACATGATTGGTACATACTTTGTACATGGTTGGATGCACTTTTTATGGTACATGTTGATTGTAGGTTGGTGCATGGTTGATGCACTTGTTTATGGTACATGTTGATTACAAGTTGAGGTACATGTTGATGAATGGTTGATGCATGGTTCAGGTTTATTGGTACATGTTTACAATAGTATATCTCACAGTGATAGTGTGACAATGGTTCCATCATTCTACTTCTACTTCAGGGTGGTTGGACGGGGCAAGGACAGGTGGTTATAGCCACCTTTCGGTTGTAGCTGAATAACATAGTGGGTTGTATTCTCTTTTTGGTTGTAGCTAGAAAATAGGGGAGTTAGAGCTTCCTTCAGGTTGTAGCCTAAGAAACAAGTGGGTTGGAGTCTCCTTCCAGTTGCAGCTGGAAAAAAAGGAAGTTGGTGCTTCCAATGAATGTAATTCTTCAAGACATATAAGAAAAATAATTCTGTGGTTTTCTCTCACTTTGGGTTTCCATGTAAAACACTAGTGTATTATGTATGTGTATGATTGTTCATTTGTTCATTTCTTATTTACTCTGCAATTATTGGATGATAATTCTACATTGATATAACACTTGGATTATATGGTTAAAAAGGATTAAATTTCTCTATTACTGATTCACCCACCCCCCCCTCTCAGTAATCCAACAATAGTAAGGCAACCTCATGAATTGAGTGGGATAACATTTCATTCCTTGTGGAAGCCCATTCTTACTACGTTAACGATGACGACATTCAGAACACTATTTATCAAATGAGGTAAAATAAATTGAATAATTAAAATAAAATTTCAAAACATGATTCCATTTATGATACATAAACAAAATGTGTACCTTGAGGATTAATTATGTTATATGCCAACTTTCACAGGTGAGGCATCATTCTTTGTGGTTTTACTCCAGTCTCTTGTTTTCCCATTGAAAATATCTTTTTTAGTAGTACAATACTTATGGTTCTTAGAGAGGAAGGGTCTATACTCATCAAACACCTCCTTTCCTAAAAAAATTGACCGACAAGATTTCATCTTAGGACCACAAAATGGACATACAAATTTACCCTGCGTTTGAAGACTTGCAACAGATGGATTAATGTGAATTATTAATATACGAAATGATTATTTGAAAAACATGCATGATATATTCAATTAATTATATACTATTCAAGCGTGAAATATGAAACGTTACATACCACAAAAATGTTTTAGTCTCGGGGAATCATGAATTGTCCATAAAAGTATTCCACGACATTGAAATCTCTTATGTCCAATTGGTTTACAGATGTCATACATAGTCGTGCCCTCCCATAACTTTAGTAGCTCATCGATAAGAGGCTCGATATACACAATCATATCTTTAACTTGGTACTTACCTAATTTTTTGAAATTACACGAAATTATTACCATGGTATGTATATATACGTAAATAAATAAATAAAAGATGTTATGCAAAAAAAGAGAAAAATGAAAATTTTATATTTGAAAAATTAATGTAAAAAAATACTTGGAATAATCATTGTCAACATTATGTGCTCACTCTTTATTGACATCCAAGGAGGAATGTTATTCTTGATAACAAAAATAGGCCACACTGATTAAACAAACCGAAGCTCTCCAAATGGATTAACACCATCAATTGCCAATTAAATCCTAACAATACGAGGTTCATCTGTAAATTTTGGCCATTTTGCAGCAATTTCCTTAAATGCATAACCATCTGTAGGTATTCAAAGAACACCATATTCAATTCTATTTCATGTATGGTAATCCATAAACTGTGCTATGATTTGGCACCTAAACAGTCGATGCAAATGTGGAATTATGGGAATATGTCAGAGAACCTTTCGAGGGACCATTTTTGTTACTTGATCGGTTCGATATCTACTGATACGACATACCAGACACTTTGTTTTCGACGCATGTTGTCCATAATATATAATATGATCATTAGGACATGCATCTATACTTTGATACTCCATTCCAATGTCTTCCATAATTCCATGTAAATCTCAATATGTGCGAGGTAAAATATTTGATGAGGCTAACAAAAATTCACCTAACAATCTAAAACATAAAAAATAAATAGTTAATGTAATGAATAGTAATTGTAAATATTGTATTTTTATTTTACACACTAATTAACACTAAAAAAGATGGGGAAAAATCAACCTTTATGTATATTTGATGAAACATATTACATACCTTAGAATCATTGTCATACAAGTGTTTGATAAATGATTCATAACCTTCAAGTTCACCAACAAAAATGTAGTGGAGAGAATATTTGTTCTTGACCCTTTATAAAGTCGTTTATTTGTCTTTTCATTCATAGGTTCATCATAAATACCATCACTAATGTCCCCATGATCCTCATCTGGATGACCAAATAAGTCTTGGATCATTTGATTTGTCCCATCATCTTGAACTATGTTTTTATTGTCATCTACTTCCATGGGATCATTAACTTGATCTTCATTATCTGCTTCAAGTTCTTCATCTTGTACAACATCATTTCTGCTACGACTTGGTGCTTTGTGCATAAAGTTAGGGGGGAAATCTAACTTTATAATTACAAACAATCATGAAAAATTAGTGCATGTATAAAATAGTATAAAAGTTTGAGAATGCAATAAATATTAAGACAAATAATGAATATATAAAACATATACATAGTTAACTACCATGGGACGATATTCATTTGATCCCTCATCCATGTGCCAATATTTTCTATAATGTTTTTTAGTTGTTTCTATTAAAACTCTTTCGGTATGTCTAATACAAAAAAGTTTGCAAGGGAAATAACAATTACCGTCACCCTTTTCACCCTCTTTAATTTTTTTCCCACCTCTAATTTTTTCTAGCATTCCTCCCCATAGACATATACTGAAAAAAATACATGTTTTTTTTTTGCCAAGAAGATCGGCTTATACCCTTTTTGAACTATTGTTATTATAGCAAACTTGTCACAACATTCGTAAAATGCAACATATTTATATATTTTGTAACGTCACAATTTTGAAGATAGTTGACCAAGTCAAAGTTGACTTGGTCAAATACTAGGTGACCATTGGGCTGCGGAAAACCCAATCTCCACAATGTCACAAGTGCGACAAATATTTCACCAACGTCGCAAGTGAGACAAAAAATTTACGTCGTCGCAAGAGCGACATCCTCTAATATTCATTGCAAGAGAGACATCTTTTAGTAGTACGTCACAAGAGCGACGTCCTCTAATATTCATTGCAAGAGAGACATCTTTTAGTAGTACGTCACAAGAGCGACGTTATCGGGAAATATGGAGAAAAAAATCTAAAAATTCCTCTATCTTTCGACAATATGGCCAATTTTGTCCATAACGTTGCAAATAGAACGTCGCAATTTTTCCAATATGTACTAGTGCCATCTTAGATAATCGATCAACAACCAAAAATATACATTCATTACCATGCTTGTTTGAAGGTACAATTAACATGTAATCAATTGATATGGACTCCCAAGGACTATAAGGAGTAGGAAAAAGGGTGTATAGCTCCTATTTCTTGATGGTAGGTTTGGTAATGGTGCAGGTAGTGTTAGATCTGATATACTTGTGGACATATCATTGAATCTTCATTCGATAAAAATTCTTTTTCATTACTTCCATTGTTTTTTCCATGCTAAAGTGTCATGTCTCCCTACTATAATGAGCTTCCCAAATCATCTTTGCATTCTCTCTTGAAGGAAGATAGAGATTCCTAAGATGGCATAAAATTCCATCATGGAGATGAAAGTATAGAGTTGTTTTTCTTGCACTCAATATCTAATAGGTAGAAGTAAATTTAGAGTCACTATTGTATAATTGTGTCCACCCAGAGGTATCATTCCCATGGGAGTTAAGAAATATGGTTAGCACTAAAACTAGGGGTCAACTGAGATAGTCTTTGTCATGGTTAGTATTTCCCTTATTGTACTTGATTTTCAAGTGGAATTACTACATGTATGTGGACCACTTTTGATGGTATTCATTATGTAACTTTCCTCGTGTCTATATAAATTGTAGAGGCCCGTGATTAGTGTGGATGATCTCTTCCTATGCTAGAATTTAATGCTTCCACTGTCAATATGCATCCACAATGGAGTACATATCTATGTCATAGGTGGGGTATCTAAGAACAAAATAAGATAATGTTTCATTGTCATAGGCCATGAGATTACCATGTTGAGTGAGGAATGCATTGATATCATAATATGAAGCATTTGTCTCAATCTCAAATGGTAGTTACAATTTTGGTAGAATAAGGACTTGTATTGGTCCGTCGAAAATTTCAAATAATTGAATGACTTTTGTTTTAATTAAACCCAAACAAACATATCCTTGTCTAAAGCCTTGGTCACCCAGATTAGAACTCAAGCTATATGATAGAACCCCAACAAAAAGCTATGGTATAATTTTTTGATGTCTAAGAAGATACAGAGTTCAGTCAGTGTCTTCGAGGCCGACCAATCATGGATGACTTAGATATTGGATAGATCCATATAAACACCCTACTCATCAACGATGTATCCCAAATATTGGATTCTCTGCATGCCAAAGGAACACTTATCCAAATTAGAATATAACTTGTGTTGTCCCAAGCTGCCCAAGACCTTTTGAATGTACTTCAAATGTGCCTCCAAGGTTTTTATAAAGGTGAGTATGTCATCCAAATATACAAAAACTAAGGATTTTGTGAATATATGCAATATATCACCCATCATTTTCATGAATTTGGTTGGGGCATTAGTCAAGCTGAAAGGCAAGACTAGCCGCTCCAAGAAACCTTCTTTAGACTTGAAGGTTCTCATCCATACATCATTTTGATCAATTGACACCTGGTGGTATCCTTAATTAAGATCAATCTTACTGAAAAATTTTGCCCCCTTGAGCTAATTTATGATATCATCAATCTGGGGGATTGAGTACTGTGATCTTCACTGTGATATTTTTTAGGGATTTTCACTCAATACAAAGTCACAATGTCTCATCCTTATTTTGTACCAAAACAATTAGGATCTTGCAAGGTGAGGATCTTGGTTTGATGTGGCCATTCATAATTATCTCTTAGATTTGTCATTTGATTTCTTCATTCTCCATAACAAAATTCATGTGTACGGGGACATTAGGTAGAGGAGCATCGAGTTTCAAATAAATTGAGTGCTTTACCTGACAATGCAAAGGCACCCAAGTAGATAATACAAAGATATATTTATGCTCTTCTAATATATTTTCCACTTTCTATTGTTGATGTGCAAAGAGACCACAGGTATATATTTTGGAAGTTGCATTGACCTTCCAATCAGACGATAAAGAGAAAAAATCCCCTAGTTTGAGAGACCACATTTTTTCACTGCTTCGAAGAGATGAAAGAGACCGTAGTAGTTGAGACTTCCTTTGGTACCCTATAGAGTTGACCTCCCAAATTAATAATGACGCTACTTGGCCTAGAATCACAAACAACATGACACTTTCACATATATGGTTTTCCTAAAGTAAAATCACAAAATTTAATGGGGGAAACATCACAAAACACCTCATCTTTGAAGGGTTTGATGACATAATGTAGGTGGCATTGTTCAATGACACAAATGTCTCATCCCTGGATAAGACAACTGATGGTGTATGGTTGAGAGTGTGGTGTCATTGTTAGGTTCAACCTCTTGATGACATATGTTGATAATATGTTACTATGGATACCTCTATCAACAATGAAATGGAGTGGGATCCCCTTCACCAACATATGTGAGTGGAAGATGTGCTCCCTTTCTTTAGGATCCTCTAGTTTCTATGGATGGAATTTTATGGTAGCAATGGTGACACTAGGTTCTGCACCAATGATTCATTTTCTCTTATTCTATTATGAATAAGAGTCTAATCTAACATCCAAATCAGAGCCTTTCACTTCAACCAATAATGATGTTTTGGAGCAACATCCATCACTGTTGTGCTAAGGGTTTTTGTGGAACTCGCTCCACTTTCCAATGTCCTTCGACTTCCTATTACCCTTCTTCATTTGTGGCTTGGACTGGTCGTCCTAAGGTTGGACATCCTTTCTCTTTCCTTTGGCCTAGGAGTTAGGGACACCTTTACCATGCTTCTGTTGTGATGGGTTTACATAACTAAAATCCTTCTTGTTCTTTTTCTTGAACTTTTGTTTGATATTGATAGCATATTAATAAGTAGCTCCTAGTGAGAAGATGTCAAAGAACTCCATATCTGTTTGGATTTAACTATGTAGGCCACTGCGGTACTTTAGAACTAGGTGTCACTCAATGTCTTTAATATACATCTTTGTCCACAAGGTATGGAAAATATTGGTGTACTCTGGCACCATCTCGTCTCTCTCCTAACGCAGAGTTTTCCATCTCATGTATTGTTCATCATAGTTTCCAACACGGTAATACTTCTCCTTAAGGGAATCAACAAAATCCTCCAAAGTGGGTCCTCACCCAAAAATTGCAGACTCATCTCTGACATGTTTCTCACAACCAGTCTCCCACCAATCTCTAAGATGGGGAAGGTATTTAAGGAGCGTGAAGGTTCTTTCTTCATTGTTGGAAGAATTTTGGATGGAGAAATAACCCTTTGGTAGACATAACCATTTTTCCAAAGTCTCGGCATCTATCTAGACTTTAAATAAGAGAATATAAAAGTTAACTTGTACCTTAAAGGGTATACCATGTCCAAAGTTACTCCTAGTTGAAGGTACGCAATCGTAAGAGCATCTGGGTGAAATTATCCATCATCTTGTTCATTTTTTGTGCGAGGGCTTCCTCAAGCAAATTTTTGATTGCATCTATTGATCCATCGTTTCTCTTTTCTTATGCCATGGGAGGCTACTTGGGCAGAAGAGAGTGTTCTTCCCCAAGCTCAACCAGTTCGACATCTGATTCTCGATATCTTGACCTCATTGGGGACATTCACAAAGAAACAACAAAGAGAAGATTGTTATGATACCAATGATCCGGATTATATTGAGAACAACATGAAGGAAGAGATATGATATAACAGGTAACACACAAAGATATTGCAAGAAACACAGTAACACAATTAAACTCAAATTATATTAATGACTATTTGGGATAGAAAATAATGTAAAATGCAAAGTACACAAGTTATCTAGAATGGTGGTAGCTTATCCCTGAAGAGAGAGATGTGTAGGCTACACCCATTTCCAAGAAGTTGATTACAAAGAGACCAAAAATGTCTTTTAACATAAAACATCAATGAGAAAACCCTAACCATCCAAAACCCTAACCCTAGAATATAAAATGGAAAAAAGTTTGTGGGCCCCAATGTGATTAGTTAATATGTCAACTTCCTGGTGGCTTAACTTTTGCATACTATCTCCATTTGAGGTGCTCTAGCCGAGAAGTATACATTTTGAATGGTCTATCATCTAGCTACCTTAAGATATATGTTAGGTGCTATATGGTAGGTGTTGTCAAGTCAATAAAAGATTAAAAGGTTGTTTAGGGCAAGTTTGGGACCCAAAAATTTGTAGAAAAACTTGGAGAGATGTTTAACCAATCTGAATTAGTGGATATATCATGCCCAATGAAAACTGCTCCCAAAAAGTATTACATGACACTCATTTCGTCTAATGATGCCATGCAACCACAGAATAAATCCAATGAGATTGTGAGGGAATTCAGTTCTGGACAAATCAACCGTATAATAAAAATGTGCCATGGAATTCCATTCGTGTTAGAATTAGGAGTTAGAAGCAGTTGATAAAACTCAATGAGAAACAAAGTGTTGAAGGACTGGGAATCCATCGCAGAATCTCCCAAGGTATTAACAACAACAGAAACCCATCGCAAGTTTGGTCTATATCATCACACAGATTCAGAGCAAGCATATCGTATTAGACATATCTATGCTATCATGAAGCATTAGATCTTGGTTATGTCCCAGTAAAGACGAATGAATTCCTTGGAAGCTGAAGGAGTTCTGAAACCTTGAAACGAGTTGGTAGAGAGAACACTGGCCAGCTATATGAATTGTGGCTCAGAGCAAAATTTGTAGATTGTAAAACAAAAACTTCTATTGTATTGTATTGTAAGGAGACTGTGTCTTTTATGAAAGCCGTATAGCAGGTGGGAACTTCTATTTTACATACGTCCAAATAGGCTCTCGACCATATCCGAGACCAGTCATACGGCCAAGTCTCACCATATTAACTAAACTCCACCGCCAAGCCAGGTCAAGACAACAGTCAGAATTGTCGAAGTTCAAGCTCGAGCTCATAAGGAAGCCCAAGCGATTACACTACTCGTAAAAAGTTAAGGCGCAGCCCGACAGTGTACACATTGCTTTTCATTAACCTCTAGGATCTGCAAAGAAGAAGACAGATGAGCCAAGAGACATTCATAAATGGTGTGACAAATCAGCGGCTAGCAGGTTGGTTGTCTCGAGCACACCGTGTCCATACAACTGGCGCCCTAGGTCGATCAAACCCTAATACTAAAAACCCTAAAAGCTCTAATGGCAAAGGATCCAAGAGAAAGAGAAGAAGCTAAAAGTGGATGGTCTGTGTTCTGGTTACGAGTTTGTTTTAGACATTTGGGTTTATAATGGTATGGTAACATATATGTGAAAAAAAAAATTTTGCCTTTGAATGCAAAAGAGAATTACTTGGGTTAATTGGAGAGTGATGCAGATGTAGATTTATGAGAGGGACGACTTATGGACAAGAACTATGATAGTTAGTAATGTTTATATGCCAAACTTAGGAAAAAGGATAGAAGAGCATCCTCGATAAATTTGAAGCTTCATTTTCTCAAAAGATAGATGGTGATGAAAATTTTACAAACTCTGATAGAGAATCGAAGAAGTTATTTAGGGACAAGCTGGTCTTTGTTCCTTTTTATGGGTTAATTAAGGAGAATGGTGTCTCTGTCCAGGGCTAAACATTTTTGTTTTCAGCTGGATGCACTATACAAATGAAAATTAGGCTTAAAAATAAGTGATGTAAAGAGAGTGAATACGTGTTTGTGATGATTGAACCATTAAGGATATATAATATTATCAAGGACCCTATTATTGGATTGAAATAAGGGAATTGGCCAAACCATATTATTGGACTGAAATAAGGGAATTGGCCAAACCATTTTAAGTAAAGTTTCTCTAAATGCAATCATATTCAGACATTCTGTTAAAACCTTATGTTATAGGGTCGAATTACCAAGTTCTGCAATTAAAATATCTTTCAATTATTCAGAACAAGTGGCATTATGCAAAAGTTAAGAATCAATTTTTAAGGATTGTGATAAGAAGAGAAGCATCTAAAAGTTGGCTATGAGTGTAGGTTTAATAAAGTTTGACATTACACAAGAAGTTAAGAATCAATTTTTAAGGATTGTGATAAGAAGAGAAACATCTAAAAGTTGGCTATGAGTGTAGGTTTAATAAAGTTTGAGTAGAGCATGAAATTAATTCATAATGGTCATGTACTTAAAAATTTACTTTGTAATAGTGTAGGTTTAATAAAGTTTGGCATTATGCAAGAAATTAAGAATCAATTTTTAAGGATTGTGATAAGAAGAGAAACATCTAAAAGTTGGCTATGAGTGTAGGTTTAATAAAGTTTGAGTAGAGCATGAAATTAATTCATAATGGTTGTGTACTTAAAAATTTACTTTGTAATATGATTTTAAATAATGGGAAACTTTATTAACTACTTTTTTCTATTTCAGGAAAGTAGTTAGGCAAAGAAAATAAATAACTCAACATCCAATAAAGGATAAAAGGCTTCCATGGGATACTTAGAATGGGGTCAGTTGCAAAACAACTAAGATAAAGGTTAGTTCACACTAGAAATATGTAATAGCATTTCTTGAGTTTGTAACTTTTTCATGTTAATCTAAATCCATACTTCAGTTATTAGAATACATTTCAAGAATTTGCTTAGAAAGTAATGGCTTGCGGAATGCTTCACTTGTTCAACATTTTTAATGAATATGATTTCTATAACTTTATTAAACGGAGTATTTTATTATTATTTTTTTCAATAATATATAAAAATAAAAATTATTTAATATTTTTTATTAATTATTTTTAAATTATTTAATTATTTAATATAAATGATATATTATTATTGTTGTTTTTGTTTGATTTTTTAGTAAAAATGATGTAGTTGGTGTAAAAAAAGTTATAGAATGTGATTTTATTATAATTTTTTCAATAATATATGAAAAAAAATATTTAATATTTTTTATTAATTATTAGGTTGGAAAAGGTGTACACCTATTGACAATGGGCACGTTTAATAGATTTTTAGTGTTTAATCAATTTTGTATGGACAAGATTAAATATTGATAAAATATTCTTAATTTACATGTTCACCAGTTTGTTGTTGTACTAGTTTTTAAATAATAATAAAAAACAATTAATTTTTTTTACAAATTAAAATTAAAATTAAATGTTGAAAATGATGTAGTTGTTTACAAAAGGTTTTAGAATGTGATTAAAATTTACTTTATTATAATTTTTTTTAATAATATATGAAAAAAAATTATTTAATATTTTTTATTAATTATTTTTAATTAATATATATATTTTTTTAAATTATTATTTTTATTTATGTTATAAATGATATATTATCATCATTGTTGTTTTATTTATTTATTAGTAATAAATACAATTAAATGTTGAAAATGATGTAGTTGGTGTATAATGTGTTTAGAATTTTTTTATATAGATCAATCTAAAGGAAAATGAGAGATTGTCAACACAAGAATGGATTAGAGAATGACACATATTTACATATATAGACCACCTTTAATAATATAGTTGAGCTGGTTATATTTCATATCATCGATTTAAAATTTACATTGCCTCCATTAGAGTTTTATTTAAGGACGGGGACAAATCACAAACTGAAGTGGTAATCTAGAAGATCGCTTTGATTGAACTTCTTTTCATTGTTGGCTTCACTGTTTATCGTCCTTTTGTTACGCAAATGCATTCGAATTCATCTACTTAATTACTATTTAGACTTTGCAAATCGGAAAAGAATGTCGAATCTGAAAAATAAAGCATTGCAAGTATTAAATTCTTACGTCCCCACTCCCTATTCCCACTTGAGAAATCAGATTTCCATCACATGCACGCCGACAACACACTGCTCACGATGTGCTCAAACATCTAGAAACACAACTTTGCGTGTTGAAAGATTACCGACTCTGCAGCCTTTGAGCGGATTTACCCACCTGAAATTACGCTGCGGCAAAGTGAAGATTCGACTTTGCGTGTTCTATATATTCCACATCCCTGCATTGCGTTTTCGACAGTTCTCCATCCCATTCCAGATAATCACTCAGTGAGTTATACGGTGTTAATTGACGGGAAAAGCAGTGATTGAAATGGCGTTAGAAACGCTGGCCGAGTCTGTTTCGCCGTCCTCACAAGGCACGCTCCCTGAGGATTGCGGAGTGGCCTCCAAGGACGTAATCTTGGATCAGAATCTCGATCTGTGGCTGCGGATCTTTCTTCCTACAACTCAACCCGATCGCAACGATAGCATGCGCATGCCCATTTGCCTCTATTTCCATGGCGGTGCCTTCATCATGGGTTCTCCAGCCTGGCGCTGTTTTCATACGCTCTGTGTGAGAATGGCCACCGCGTCAGGCGCAATTGTCGTTTCTGTCAATTATAGGCTTGCTCCCAAACACCGCCTCCCGGCTGCCTACGACGATTGCCTCACCGCCCTGTCGTGGCTCTGCTCTGAAGCGACAAACACAGACGACGACAATGGAAGAGATGGGGATCCGTGGCTTCAGTCCCACGCCGACTTCTCCAGAGTGTTTCTAGTGGGCGATAGCGCGGGCGGAAATATCGTGCATCATGTGATTATGAAGGGCAACGACTGGAATCCCCTGAATATCAGAGGGGCGGTGATGGTGCAGCCTTCATTCGGTGGAGAGCAACGCACTCAGTCGGAGATCGAATTGCCGGAGGATTTGGAACGAAGTGTCGGGTGTCGGATGATGGCTCTGCCTGAGGGGGCTGATAAGGATCACCCTTTTAACAATCCGCTCGCCGCCTTCTCCGATTACCCAACTTTGGCCGAGGCGTCTCTGCCTCAGCTTTTGATTGTTATAGGAGGGTGTGATATGCTCAGAGACCGGGCAAAGGCATACTACGAGAGTCTGCTCCAACATGGTAAAACGGCTCAGATGATTGTGTTTGAAGAGGAGAATCACGGTTTCTATGTCTTGAAGCAGGACGCAGAGAGTACAGAGACACTTATTCAACAGATTGGCCGCTTTGTTCAAGCAAATAATTGATTCGGCTCCCCCGGATCATTAGTCTATGTCTGTAATTCATTTGTAACTGTCTTCTGCTTATTTTTACTTCAAAAGCCTTTGCTTATTTTAACGTCAAGAAAGCTTGGTACCTACTGTGTGGACCCAGATCTTTTTTAAAGAAGATATGTGGTTTCTTTGATTTTGTTATGTCGTTAACTTTGTAATCATAAAGTTGGGCGGTAAGAGAGTAATATTAAAGCTTTATCCAATCTGCTGGTTAATGAATTGATTGTGAATGTTAATGG
>ML805141.1:214743-230795 GCA_009831015.1 Picea engelmannii | reverse complement strand
CCATTAACATTCACAATCAATTCATTAACCAGCAGATTGGATAAAGCTTTAATATTACTCTCTTACCGCCCAACTTTATGATTACAAAGTTAACGACATAACAAAATCAAAGAAACCACATATCTTCTTTAAAAAAGATCTGGGTCCACACAGTAGGTACCAAGCTTTCTTGACGTTAAAATAAGCAAAGGCTTTTGAAGTAAAAATAAGCAGAAGACAGTTACAAATGAATTACAGACATAGACTAATGATCCGGGGGAGCCGAATCAATTATTTGCTTGAACAAAGCGGCCAATCTGTTGAATAAGTGTCTCTGTACTCTCTGCGTCCTGCTTCAAGACATAGAAACCGTGATTCTCCTCTTCAAACACAATCATCTGAGCCGTTTTACCATGTTGGAGCAGACTCTCGTAGTATGCCTTTGCCCGGTCTCTGAGCATATCACACCCTCCTATAACAATCAAAAGCTGAGGCAGAGACGCCTCGGCCAAAGTTGGGTAATCGGAGAAGGCGGCGAGCGGATTGTTAAAAGGGTGATCCTTATCAGCCCCCTCAGGCAGAGCCATCATCCGACACCCGACACTTCGTTCCAAATCCTCCGGCAATTCGATCTCCGACTGAGTGCGTTGCTCTCCACCGAATGAAGGCTGCACCATCACCGCCCCTCTGATATTCAGGGGATTCCAGTCGTTGCCCTTCATAATCACATGATGCACGATATTTCCGCCCGCGCTATCGCCCACTAGAAACACTCTGGAGAAGTCGGCGTGGGACTGAAGCCACGGATCCCCATCTCTTCCATTGTCGTCGTCTGTGTTTGTCGCTTCAGAGCAGAGCCACGACAGGGCGGTGAGGCAATCGTCGTAGGCAGCCGGGAGGCGGTGTTTGGGAGCAAGCCTATAATTGACAGAAACGACAATTGCGCCTGACGCGGTGGCCATTCTCACACAGAGCGTATGAAAACAGCGCCAGGCTGGAGAACCCATGATGAAGGCACCGCCATGGAAATAGAGGCAAATGGGCATGCGCATGCTATCGTTGCGATCGGGTTGAGTTGTAGGAAGAAAGATCCGCAGCCACAGATCGAGATTCTGATCCAAGATTACGTCCTTGGAGGCCACTCCGCAATCCTCAGGGAGCGTGCCTTGTGAGGACGGCGAAACAGACTCGGCCAGCGTTTCTAACGCCATTTCAATCACTGCTTTTCCCGTCAATTAACACCGTATAACTCACTGAGTGATTATCTGGAATGGGATGGAGAACTGTCGAAAACGCAATGCAGGGATGTGGAATATATAGAACACGCAAAGTCGAATCTTCACTTTGCCGCAGCGTAATTTCAGGTGGGTAAATCCGCTCAAAGGCTGCAGAGTCGGTAATCTTTCAACACGCAAAGTTGTGTTTCTAGATGTTTGAGCACATCGTGAGCAGTGTGTTGTCGGCGTGCATGTGATGGAAATCTGATTTCTCAAGTGGGAATAGGGAGTGGGGACGTAAGAATTTAATACTTGCAATGCTTTATTTTTCAGATTCGACATTCTTTTCCGATTTGCAAAGTCTAAATAGTAATTAAGTAGATGAATTCGAATGCATTTGCGTAACAAAAGGACGATAAACAGTGAAGCCAACAATGAAAAGAAGTTCAATCAAAGCGATCTTCTAGATTACCACTTCAGTTTGTGATTTGTCCCCGTCCTTAAATAAAACTCTAATGGAGGCAATGTAAATTTTAAATCGATGATATGAAATATAACCAGCTCAACTATATTATTAAAGGTGGTCTATATATGTAAATATGTGTCATTCTCTAATCCATTCTTGTGTTGACAATCTCTCATTTTCCTTTAGATTGATCTATATAAAAGAATTCTAAACACATTATACACCAACTACATCATTTTCAACATTTAATTTTATTTATTATTAATAAATAAATAAATAAAACAACAACAATGATGATAATATATCATTTATAAAATAAATAAAAATAATAATTTAAAAAAAATTATATATTAATTAAAAATAATTAATAAATAATATTAAATAATTTTTTTTCATATATTATTAAAAAAAACTATAATAAAGTAAATTTTAATCACATTCTAAAACTTTTTGTAAACCAACTACATTATTTTCAACATTTAATTTTAATTTTAATTTGTAAAAAAAATTAATTGTTTTTTATTATTATTATTTAAAAACTAGTACAGCAGTAAACTCGTGAACATGTAAACTAAGAATATTCCATCAATATTTAATCTTGTCCATACAAAATTGATTAAGCACTAAAAACCTATTAAATGTGCCCATTGTCAATAGAATAGGTGTACACCTTTTCCAACCTAATAATTAATAAAAAATATTAAATAATTTTTTTCATATATTATTGAAAAAATTATAATAAAATCACATTCTAAAACCTTTTTTACACCAACTACATCATTTTTACTAAAAAATCAAACAAAAACAACAATAATAATATATCATTTATATTAAATAATTAAATAATTTAAAAATAATTAATAAAAAATATTAAATAATTTTATTTTTATATATTATTCAAAAAAATAATAATAAAATACTCCATTTAATAAAGTTATAGAAATCATATTCAATAAAAATGTTGAAAAGTGAAGCATTCAACAAGCCATTACTTTCTAAGCAAATTCTTGAAATGTATTCTACTAATTGAAGTATGGATTTAGATTAACATAAAAAGGTTACAAACTCAAAAAATGCTATTACATATTTCTAGTGTGAACTAACCTTTATCTTAGTTGTTTTTGCAGCTGACCCCATTTTAAGTATCCCATGGAAGCCTTTTATCCCTTATTGGATGTTGAGTTATTTCCTTTCTTTGCATAACTACTTTCCTGAAATAGAAAAAGGTAGTTAATAAAGTTTCCCATTATTTAAAATCATATTACAAAGTAAATTTTTAAGTACACGACCATTATGAATTAATTTCATGCTCTACTCAAACTTTATTAAACCTACACTCATAGCCAACTTTTAGATGTTTCTCTTCTTATCACAATCCTTAAAAATTGATTCTTAACTTCTTGGATAATGCCAAACTTTATTAAACCTACACTCATAGCCAACTTTTAGATGCTTCTCTTCTTATCACAATCCTAAAAAATTGATTCTTAACTTCTTGCATAATGCCACTTGTCCTAAAAAATTGAAAGATATTTTAATTGCAGCACTTGGTAATTCGACCCTATAAGGCTTTAAAAGAATGTCTGAATATGATTACATTTAGAGAAACTTTACTTAAAATGATTTGGCCAATTCCCTTATTTCAGTCCAATAATATGGTTTGGCCAATTCCCTTATTTCAATCCAATAATAGGGTCCTTGATAATATTATGTATCCTTAATGGTTCAATCATCACAAACACGTATTCACCCTCTTTACATCACTTATTTTTAAGCCTAATTTTCATTTGTATAGTGCATCCAGCTGAAAACAAAAATCTTTAGCCCTGGACAGAGACATCATTCTCCTTACTTAACCCATAAAAAGGAACAAAGACCAGCTTGTCCCTAAATAACTTCTTCGATTCTCTATCAGAGTTTGTAAAGTTTTCATCACCATCTATCTTTTGAGAAAATGAAGCTTCAAATTTATCGAGGATGCTCTTCTATCTATTTTCCTAAGTTTGGCATATAAACATTACTAACTATCATAGTTCTTTTCCATAAGTCGTCGCTCTCTGCATAAATCTACATCTGCATCACTCTCCAATTAACCCAAGTAATTCTCTTTTGCATTCAAAGGAAAAAAATTATTTTTTCACATATATGTTACCACACCATTATAAACCCAAATGTCTAAAAAGAAACTCGTAACTCGTAACCAGAACACAAACCATCCACTTTTAACTTCTTCTCTTTCTCTTGGATCCTTTGCCATTAGAGCTTTTAGGGTTTTTAGTATTAGGGTTTGATCGACCTAGGGCGCCAGTTGTATGGACACGGTGTGCTCGAGACAACCAACCTGCTAGTCGCTGATTTGTCACACCATTTATGAATGTCTCTTGGCTCATCTGTTTTCTTCTTCGCAGATCCTAGAGGTTAATGAAAAACAATGTGTACAGTGTCGGGCTGCGCCTTAACTTTTTACGAGTAGTGTAATCGCTTGGGCTTCCTTATGAGCTCGAGCTTGAACTTCGACAATTCTGACTGTTGTCTTGACCTGGCTTGGCGGTGGAGTTTAGTTAATATGGTGAAACTTGGCCGTATGACTGGTCTCGGATATGGTCGAGAGCCTATTTGGACGTATGCAAAATAGAAGTTCCCACCTGCTATACGGCCTTCATTAAAGACATAGTCTCCTTACAATACAATACAATAGAAGTTTTTGTTTTACAATCTACAAATCTTGCTCTGAGCCACAATTCATATACCTGGCCAGTGTTCTCTCTACCAACTCGTTTCAAGGTTTCAAAACTCCTTCAGCTTCCAAGGAATTCATTCCTCTTTACTGGGACATAACCAAGATCTAATGCTTCATGATAGCATAGATATGTCTAATACGATATGCTTGCTCTGAATCTGTGTGATGATATAGACCAAACTTGCGATGGGTTTCTGTTGTTGTTAATACCTTGGGAGATTCTGCGATGGATTCCCAGTCCTTCACCACTTTGTTTCACATTGAGTTTTATCAACTGCTTCTAACTCCTAATTCTAACACGAATGGAATTCCATGACACATTTTTATTATACGGTTGATTTGTCCAGAACTGAATTCCCTCACAATCTCATTGGATTTATTCTGTGGTTGCATGGCATCATTAGACGAAATGAGTGTCATGTCATACTTTTTGGGAGCAGTTTTCATTGGGCATGATATATCCACTAATTCAGATTGGTTAAACATCTCTCCAAGTTTTTCTACAAATTTTTGGGTCCCAAACTTGCCCTAAACAACCTTTTAATCTTTTATTGGCTGGACAACACCTACCATATAGCACCTAACATATATCTTAAGGTAGCTAGATGATAGGCCATTCAAAATGTATACTTCTCGGCTAGAGAACCTCAAATGGAGATAGTATGCAAAAGTTAAGCCACCAGGAAGTTGACATATTAACTAATCACATTCGAGCCCACAAACCTTTTTCCATTTTATATTCTAGGGTTAGGGTTTTGAATGGTTAGGGTTTTCTCATTGATGCTTTATGTTAAAAGACATTTTGGTCTCTTTGTAATCAACTTCTTGCAAATGGATGTAGCCTACACATCTCTCTCTTCAGGGATAAGCTACCACCATTCTAGATAACTTGTGTACTTTGCATTTTACATTATTTTCTATCCCAAATAGTTATTAATATAATTTGAGTTTAATTGTGTTACTGTGTTTCTTGCAATATCTCTGTGTGTTACCTGTTATATCATATCTCTTCCTTCATGTTGTTCTCAATATAATCCGGATCATTGGTATCATAACAATCTTCTCTTTGTTGTTTCTTTGTGAATGTCCCCGATGAGGTCAAGATATCGAGAATCAGATTTCAAACTGGTTGAGCTTGGGGAAGAACACTCTCTTCTGCCCAAGTAGCCTCCCATGGCATAAGAAAAGAGAGACGAAGGATCAATAGATGCAATCAAAATTTTGCTTGAGGAAGCCCTCGCACAAAAAATGAACAAGATGATGGATAATTTCACCCAGATGCTCTTACGACTACGTACCTTCAACCAAGAGTCACTTCGAACATGGTATACCCTTTAAGGTACAAGTTAACTTTTATATTCTCTTATTTAAAGTCTAGATAGATGCCGAGACTTTGGAAAAATGGTTATGTCTACCAAAGGGTTATTTCTCCATCCAAAATTCTTCCAACAATGAAGAAAGCACCTTCACGCTCCTTAAATACCTTCCCCATCTTAGATATTGGTGGGAGACTTGTTGTGAGAAACATGTCAGAGATGAGTCTGCAATTTTTGGGTGAGGACCCACTTTGGAGGATTTTGTTGATTCCCTTAAGGAGAAGTATTACCGTGTTGGAAACTATGATGAACAATACATGAGATGGAAAAATCTGCGTTAGGAGAGAGACGAGACGGTGCCAAAGTACACCAATATTTTCCATACCTTGTGGACAAAGATGGATATTAAAGACTTTGAGTGACACCTAGTTCTAAAGTACTGCAGTGGCCTACATAGTTAAATCCAAATAGATATGGAGTTCCTTGACATCTCCTCACTAGGAGCTACTTATTGATATGTTATCAATATCAAACAAAAGTTCAAGAAAAAGAACAAGAAGGATTTCAGTTATGTAAACCCATCACAACAGAAGCATGGTAAAGATGTCTCTAACTCCCAGGCCGAAGGAAAGAGAAAGGATGTCCAACCTTAGGACAACTAGTCCAAGCCACAAACGAAGAAGGGTAATAGGAATTCGAAGGACATTGGAAAGTGGAGCGAGTTCCACAAAAACCCTTAGCACAACACTGATGAATGTTGCTCCAAAACATCAGTATTGGTTGAGATGAAAGGCTCTGATTTGGATGTTAACTTAGACTCTTATTCATAATAGAATAAGAGAAAATTGATCATTGGCACAGAACCTAGTGTCACTATTGCTACCATAAAATTCCATCCATAGAAAATAAAGGATCCTAAAGAAAGGGAGCACATCTTCCACTCACATATGTTGGTGAAGGGGATCCCACTCCATCTCATTGTTGATAGAGGTATCCATAGTAACCTATTATCAACATATGTCATCAAGAGGTTGAACCTAACAATGACACCACACTCTCAACCATACACCATCAATTGTCTTATCCAGGGATGAGACATTTGTGTCATTGAACAATGCCACCTACATTATGTCATCAAACCCTTCAAAGATGAGGTGTTGTGTGATGTTTCCCCCATTAAATTTTGTGATTTTACTTTAGGAAAACCATATATGTGAAAGTGTCATGTTGTTTATGATTCTAGGCCGAGTAGCATCATTATTAATTTGGGAGGTCAACTCTATAGGGTACCAGAGGCAGTCTCAACTACTACGGTCTCTTTCATCTCTTTGAAGCAGTGCAAAAATGTGGTCTCTCAAACTAGGGGATTTTTTCTCTTTATCGTCTGATTGGAAGGTCAATGCAACTTCCAAAATCTCTACTTGTGGTCTCTTTGCACATCAACAATATCAAGTGGAAAATATATTAGAAGAGAATAAATATATCTTTGCATCATCTACTCGGGTGCCTTTGCATTTTTCAGGTAAAGCACTCAATTCATTTGAAACTCGATGCTCCTCTACCTAATGTCCCCGTACACATGAATTTTGTTATGGAGAATGAAGAAATCAAATGACAGATCTAAGAGATAATTATGAAGGGCCACATCAAACCAAGATCCTCACCTTGCAAGATCCTAATTGTTTTGGTACAAAAGAAGGATGAGACATCGTGACTTTGTATTGAGTGAAAATCCCTAAAAAATATCACAGTGAAGATCACAGTACTCAATCCCCCAGATTGATGATATCATAAATTAGCTCAAGGGCACAAATTTTTTCCAGTAAGATTGATCTTAATTGAGGATACCACCAGGTGTCAATTGATCAAAATGATGTATGGATAAGAACCTTCAAGTCTAAAGAAGGTTGCTTTGAGTGGCTAGTCTTGCCTTTCAGCTTGACTAATGCCCCAACCAAATTCATGAAAATGATGGGTGATATATTGCATATATTCACAAAATCCTTAGTGTTTGTATATTTGGATGACATACTCACCTTTATAAAAACCTTGGAGGCATATTTGAAGTACATTCAAAAGGTCTTGGGCAGCCTAGGACAACACAAGTTATATTCTAATTTGGATAAGTGTTCCTTCGACATGTAGAGAATCCAATATTTGGGATACATTGTTGATGAGTAGGGTGTTTATATGGATCTATCCAATATCTAAGTCATCCATGATTGGTCAGCCTCGAAGACACTGACCGAACTCTGCATCTTCTTAGACATCAAACAATTATACCATAGGTTTGTGTTGGGGTTCTATCATATATCTTGAGTTCTAATCCGTGTGACCAAGGCTTTAGACAAGGATATGTTTGTTTGGGTTTAATTAAAACAAAAGTCATTCAATTATTTGAAATTTTCGACGGACTAGTACAAGTCCTTATTCTACCATAATTGTAACAACCATTTGAGATTGAGACAAATGCTTCATATTATGATATCAATGCATTCCTCACTCAACATGGGAATCTCGTGGCCTATGACAATGAAACATTATCTTATTTTGTTCTTAGATACCCCACCTATGACATAGATATGTACTCCATTGTGGATGCATATTGACAGTGGAAGCATTAAATTCTGGCATAGAAAGAGATCATCCACACTATTCATAGGCCTCTACAATTTATACAGACACAAGGAAAGTTACATAATGACTACCATCAAAAGTGGTCCATGTACATGTAGTAATTCCACTTGAAAATCAAGTACAATAAGGGAAACACTAACCATGCCAAAGACTATCTCAGTTGACCCCTAGTTTTAGTGCTAACCATATTTCTTAACTCCCATGGGAATGATACCTCTGGGTGGACACAATTATACAATAGTGACTCTAAATTTACTTCTACCTATCAGATATTGAGTGCAAGCAAACCAACTCTATACTTTCATCTCTAGGATGGAATTTTATGCCATCTTAGGAATCTCTATCTTCCTTCAAGAGAGAATGCAAAGATGATTTGGGAAGCTCATTATAGTAGGGAGACATGACACTTTAGCATGGAAAAAACAATGGAAGTAATGCAAAGGAATTTTTATCGAATGAAAATTCAACGATATGTCCACAATTATATCAGATCTAACACTACCTGCACCATTACCAAACCTGCCATCAAGAAATAGGAGCTATAAACCCTTTTTCCTACTCCTTATAGTCCTTGGGAGTCCATATCAATCGATTACATGTTAATTGTACCTTCAAACAAGCATGGTAATGAATGTATATTTGTGGTTGTTGATCGATTATCTAAGATGGCACTAGTACATATTGAAAAAATTGCGATGTTCTATTTGCAATGTTATGGACAAAATTAGCCATATTGTCGAAAGATAGAGGAATTTTTCATTTTTTTCTCCATATTTCCCGATAACGTCGCTCTTGCGACGTACTACTAAAAGATGTCTCTCTTGCAATGAAGATTAGAGGACGTCACTCTTGTGACGACGTAAATTTTTTGTCTCACTTGCGACATTTTGAGACTGGGTTTTCCGCAGCCCAATGGTCACCTAGTATTTGAGCAAGTCAACTTTGACTTGGTCAACTATCTTCAAAATTGTGACGTTACAAAATATATAAGTTTGTTGCATTTTATGAATGTTGCGACAAGTTTTCTATAATAACGATAGTTCAAAAAAGGTATAAGCCGATCTTCTTGGCAAACAAAAAACATGTATTTTTTTCAGTATATGTCTGTGGGGAGGAATGTTAGAAAAAAATAGAGGTGGTAAAAAAATTAAAGAGGGTGAAAAGGGTGACGGTAAATGTCATTTCCCTTGCAAACTTTTTTGTATTAGATGTACCGAAAGAGTTTTAATAGAAACAACTAAAAAACATTATAGAAAATATTGGCACATGGACGGGGGATCAAATGAATATTGTCCCATGGTAGTTAACTATATATATGTTTATATATTCATTATTTGTTTTAATATTTATTGCATTCTCAAACTTTTATACTATTTTATACGTGCACTAATTTTTCATGATTGTTTGTAATTATAAAGTTAGATTTCCCCCCTAACTTTATGCACAAAGCACCAAGTAGTAGCAGAAATGATGTTGTACAAGATGAAGAACTTGAAGCTGATAATGAAGATCAAGTTAATGATCCCATGGAAGTAGGTGACAATAAAAACATAGTTCAAGATGATGGGACAAATCAAATGATCCAAGTCTTATTCGATCATCCAGATGAGGATCATGGGGACATTAGTGATGGTATTTATGATGAACCTCTGAATGAAAAGACAAATAAACGACTTTATAAAGGGTCAAGAACAAATATTCTCTCCACTACATTGTTGTTGGTGAACTTAAAGGTTACGAATCATTTATCAAACACTTGTATGACAATGATTCTAAGGTATGTAATATGTTTCATCAAATATACATAAAGGTTGATATTTCCCCATCTTTTTTAGTGTTAATTAATGTGTAAAATAAAAATGCAATATTTACAATTACTATTCTTTACATTAACTATTTATTTTTTATGTTTTAGATTGTTAGGTAAATTTTTGTTAGCCTCGTCAAATATTTTACCTCGCACATATTGAGATTTACATGGAATTATGGAAGACATTGGAATGGAGTATCAAAGTATAGATGCATGTCCTAATGATCATATTATATATTATGGACAACATGCATCGAAAATAAAATGTCTGGTATGTCGTATCAGTAGATATCGAACCGATCAAGTAACAAAAATGGTCCCTCGAAAGGTTCTCTAACATATTCCCATAATTCCACATTTGCAGTGACTGTTTAGGTGCCAAATCATAGCACAATTTATGGATTACCATACACGAAATAGAATTGAAGATGGCGTTCTTTGAATACCTACAAATGGTTATGCATTTAAAGAAATTGTTGCAAAATGGCCAAAATTTATAGATGAACCTCGTATTGTTAGGATTTAATTAGCAATTGACGGTGTTAATCCATTTGGAGAGATTTGGTATGTTTAATCAGTGTGGCCTATTTTTTTTATCAAGAATAACATTCCTCCTTGGATGTCAATAAAGAGTGAGCACATAATGTTGACAATGATTATTCCAAGTATTTTTTTACATTAATTTTTCAAGTATAAAAATTTCATTTTTCTCTTTTTTTGCATAACGTCTTTTATTTATTTATTTACGTATATATACATACCATGGTAATAATTTCGTGTAATTTCAAAAGATTAGGTAAGTACCAAGTTAAAGATATGAATGTGTATATCGAGCCTCTTATTGATGAGCTACTAAAGTTATGGGAGGACATCACTATGTATGACATCTGTAAACCAATTGGGCATAAGAGATTTCAATGTCGTGGAATACTTTTATGGACAATTCATGATTCCCCGGGACCAACACATTTTTGTGGTATGTAACATTTCATATTTCACGCTTGAATAGTATATAATTAATTGAATATATCATGCATGTTTTTTAAATAATCATTTTGTATATTAATAATTCACATTAATCCATCTGTTGCAAGTCTTCAAATGCAGGGTAAATTTGTATGTCCATTTTATTGTCCTAAGATGAAATCTCGTCGATCAAATTTTTTAGGAAAGGAGGTGTTTGATGAGTATAGACCTTTCCTCTCTAAGAACCATAAGTATTGTACTACTAAAAAAGATATTTTCAATGGGAAACAAGAGACTGGAGTAAAACCACAAAGAATGATGCCTCACCTGTGGAAGTTGGCATATAACATAATTAATCCTCAAGGTACACATTTTGTTTATGTATCATAAATGGAATCATGTTTTGAAATTTTATTTTAATTATTCAATTTATTTTACCTGATTTGATAAATAGTGTTATGAATGTCATCATCATTAACGCAGTAAGAATGGGCTTCCATAAGGAATGAAATGTTATCCCACTCAATTCATGAGGTTGCCTTACTATTGTTGGATTATTGAGAGGGGGGGGGGGTGAATCAGTAATAGAGAAATTTAATCCTTTTTAACCATATAATCCAAGTGTTATATCAATGTAGAATTATCATCCAATAATTGCAGAGTAAATAAGCAATGAACAAATGAACAATCATACACATACATAATACATTAGTGTTTAATGTGGAAACCCAAAGCGATAGAAAACCACAGAATTATTTTTCTTATATGTCTTGAAGAATTACATTCATTGGAAGCACCAACTTCCTTTGTTTTCCAGCTGCAACTGGAAGGAGTCTCCAACCCACTTGTTTCTCAGGCTACAACCTGAAGGAAGGTCCAACTCCCCTAATTTCTAGCTACAACCAAAAGGAGGATACAACCACCTATGTTATTCGGCTACAACTGAAAGGTGGCTACAACCACCTGTCCTTTCCCTATCCAACCTCCCTAAAGTAGAAGTAGAATGATGGAACCATTGTCACACTATCACTGTGCGATATACTGTTGTAAACATGTACCAATAAACCTGAACCATGCATCAACCATGCATCAACCTGTACCTCAACTTGTAATCAACATGTACCATAAACAAGTGCATCAACCATGCACCAACCTGTACCAAACAACCTGTAATCAACATGTACCATAAAAAGTGCATCCAACCATGTACCAAGTATGTACTAATCATGTGTCAACTTATCATCAACTATGACTCATCAATATGTACCAACATCATCAACTATACACCTTGTGTATATGCCAACTCATCAACTACTTGTCTCAACCATGTACCCAACATGTACCTTAACCAAAAGCCCTCAACAATTTCATTATCCAAATATGATTTGTAACTCTGTAATAGGCCTGGTGTATATGATCACATACCTGCAAACCTTCCTTAACTTTCACAACAAGAGACTAGAATTTTCATCAAACTTTTCTTTAGTCTCACATAACTAGTTTGGAATTAGTCAACAACCCTAACTTGAAAAAATCATAACTATGTACCTGTAATGAATAAAAAACTGAAAGTAGTACACAATGTTATTTAGTTTTTTTATGCAATTCCTCCATGTTTCACTACTTTGAACCTCTCAGAAAAGGAGTTATAGCAAAAATGGCATACCTTGCTGAATTTTGGCTTATTCTAGAGAGTGACCTTGTAGAGCGTGCCCCACACGGAATATTTCTTGAATGGATATTAAAATGTTAAAAAGCATACTAAAGACTATTCTCTAACCAAAACATTTGGTCTTACTGAATTTGGATCTGTTATGAAGAAGTTATGACGTTTTTACCTGAAACACCTACTTTAGACTAGTTTCAAGACTAGCCACAAACCCTATTTTCCACGAAGTGTAACTCCAAAAATACAACTACCCACAAGTTGAATTTTTTACCACGCATACTTGGATATGTTTCCTCAATGGCCTATCAATTTCACGGTCTTAATCATTCTAGAAACGATTTTTTTTACAGAAATGGTGAGATGACATGTAAATAAGATACCTTAGAAAGCATCATCAAAAAAATTTATCCTCCCTTGAATTACATCCTTCTTTTCTTCACCTTCCCTATGAAATTTGGCTTATATATCCTTTGGTTACCTCAGTCACCTATAGATATTCAATATGCTCAAGTGTGATGTTAAATGAGATCAACTTTCCTCTTATTTATACTCTCCATCTTCTAGGTCACTTAACCCATTTCTAGGTCACTTAACCTATTTTCCTCATTTTTAGGGTTAACCACTTTCCATAATTAGAAAGTTATCCATTAATTTATCATTTAAATATTCCTCCTTGACTTTTTCACCTCACTTTATCATTTAAATAATCTTCTTTGATTTTGTCACTTCACTTTATTATTTAAATAATCCTTCTTGACTTTGTCACTTTACTTTATCATTTAAATAATAATTTCTTCTTTGCAAGCTCTTTGGCTTGTTTGACTTTTTGGGGCTTCAAGCCAACATATGAGGGTCCTCCAACTTCGTAAGGCCATAAATCTCAAACCGTGAGGAGTTATGTGACATTCCACATACCACCATAAATGGCATGAGATGTATTGTTGTAACCTAGGTCTGCATCCCCTACCTCTCCTCTCTTTTTCATATTCCTTCATCAAATTTTCCTCTTCTAGTTGGTTAACTCATTTTCCCACTACTGAGTGTCTTAGACCTTATTCTTTTTTTGAGTCTTTGCGCATTTTTTTTCTATTTTTTCTTGAAGAGATGAAACATACATCGTGTTTGGTTCGAATTTATTGTCATCAAGTTTTCCATGGATTGAGCTCACCACAGGTTTCCCAAGAATTTTTGTATGTATAGGGAATGCCCATTCACACGACGCAACCATCTAGTGCAGAAAATTTCGGGCTCAGATTGTGGGAATAGAAAGGTAAATTTTCAACGGTAAATATCCACGAAGAAAATCATATCAATGGTTGTCGTCCATTCGAGGCTGTAGAATTGGGTGGATTTTAACATCCAGAGTCATCAGAAGACCCAAATCCTAAACTGTCGAAGAATTGAAAAGAATCTGGGTCATTCATTTATCATGAAACGTGGCAACAGATCATCTACTTCGACGATCTTCACTTCAGGAGTTTTCCAAGAACAAACATTTGAAACTCCCGAAGAGCCAAAGACCCGAAGTCCCGAAGTGAATCAGGAACATACATCAAATTAGACACGTGGAAGAAGATGATTCACTTCAGATATTTTCCTCTGGGATATTTTCAGGTTTCACATTCGAAAGTGACGAAGAGCCAAGGAACCGAAGTACTGAAGTAAATCTATACCATCCATCAGATGGGTCATGTGGCAACCAAAAATTGAGACATGTGGCACACTCATGAGGCAGGACACATGGCATTAATATCAAGTCATCTGGTTGTGTCGTTCACCCATCTCCTCATGGCACATGTCACCATTCTTTCCAACACACCTCAGCAGTCGTGAAATCATATGACATTAGATTGCCATGTCACTTCGACGATTTTCCTCCAGGAGATCTTCAAGCTTGACATTTGAAACTCCCCAAGCCTAGACTTCCAAAATGAATATGGACTGTTCATCCATCATGATACGTGGCGACAGATCATTGATTTCAGATATTTTCCTCCGGAAGATGTTTCATGTTTCCCATTCAAAACTCCCGAATCCTGGACTTCCGAAGTGAATCTAGACCATTGATCCCAGGTCAAAAAGAACCATCGATCCTTGCAATAGTTAAATTTCACCCAAATCCCGGATCATAATCAGATCGGCAGCTATAGTTCATTGTAGGGACGTAAACTGCCTGAACATTAATTTTCTAGATCGGTCCCTTAATTTAAACCATGATTTTGTTGGTAGGGTACGTGGAAAATTTTGGTGAATTGCGGACCCAAAGGAGGTCTAAATCCAAACCACCCTCAACAACCCCCACAATCAGATGCTTGAATGATCAGAATCTGGACTAGGGGGCAAAAATTTGCTCAATTTTCAAAGTTCTCGGATTGAGACGAAAACAGTTCCATTGCGTCCGTCTCGTTCTCCCGATTCCGGCGGTATATTTATTTTCGCGAATGGAGTCCGTATGAAGGAGATATCGCGATTTTACCGTCGAGTCAAAAAGGTCAAATTTGGGTGTTGACTGTACCTGTCCGTACAGTCCGTACGGCCACGTGGAGGGCCGTACTTTTTGCTGACATGGCAGAGGGATGACGTGGCGCACATTGATTGGTTGTTCGTTGGCACATTCTGATTGGTTGGTGGTTGTCCAATCGGGTGATGGCACGTGTCATTTGTTGGCAAATAATATGAGGACACGTGGCCCAATCGGAGGGCGCCACGTGTCCCCTCATTTTTGGCTATTTGGTTTTTGGTTCAAAAAGTTTGGCGGCCGTGGGGTTTGAACCGGCGACCTCCCCTCTTGCCAAAGTCTTAACACATTTATGCTAACCAACTATCCCCTTGTAATGAATACAAATTGTATTATATTTGAGTTTGGTCATAGTGTTGATTGGAAAAGGGGGTGGGCCGGGGCTTAGCCCCGACCCATGGTTTTATGCTCCAATACATATGACCGCATGTTTTAAATATGGCGCGTGCATTATATAACATTGCATTGCAATGTATTGCAATGTATTGCAATATATTGCAATATATATATAACCAAAGTTTATTTCAAACCATATCACCGTGCTATATTATATTACGCGGGGTTTTTAAACTATGGTTTATGACATATGTTAAAAAATATGCGCGGGAGTTGGCCCGACCACCGTGGGCATTTGTATTTACATATGACCTATTGTATAATGCATGCAGTTCAAACGGTTGGCGCGCGGTTCAAACAGTTGGCGGTTTAAACCAACTTAACCACTTCTTTTTACC
>ML805141.1:202855-213876 GCA_009831015.1 Picea engelmannii | reverse complement strand
ACATAAGCATTTAAAGGAAGAAGAATAAAACTTAACACATAAGTTTTTATTGCATATTTTATACACATGAAGCAAGGTCCTGTAAAGTTTATTTTAATGAAGTAGGGGTGCTTGCATAGCATAACAAGTCAGCCTTCTATTTTCAGATCATTGAATGACGTCAGATCACCACGTCACCTCACACATCATCTCCCGTCATCCTACTCACTACCCTCGCATCTCTCACCACCTGACACTTGTCCTCTGTTAAACCCCGCACTGATCTCCATCGGTAGTGGCCCACCTCTCCAGATCAACGGTCCTCAAGAACTCGGACACCCCCCTCTCTAATCCACTTGCCTCCTACACCCCCCTTTGATTTCCTCTCGGCCTATTTTTCAATATCGCCCCCTCTCTCCTTTCACCACCTGTTTTCCACTCACTTCCCAACCTAGCTAATCCTCCTCTCTCTATGCACAACCGTTATCCATCACTAATCGTCATCTACACTCATGTTCATTAATATTGTCTTCTGATTGCATTCTCATATCCACATCTCCCCTCATGTCCGATGGACCGACAACCATTCCAGCAAAGTTATTTCACAGGCATAGATGACAGTTGAATGGGTCCATAGAGAGTGTCCTTGGCTTATGAAATCTCAGGCATAGACAGAGAGCTAAGTCTCAGCCACAGGTCGATGCAAATTAGTTCTAGAAACACTTCAACAAACTCTTTTCATCCTGCTGGTTATCTCCAGTGGCCTCCAACATCTCGCAGACATGTCTTCATTCAACACAAAGATCTGGTTTGTCACTCTGAGGCCTATTTTCGACCACTCAGTTCCTCCAGCACATGCATCAGTTCTATCGCAGAGACAGTAGTAGATTCATTTGATTAAGTCCAACATTTTCCTAGATTAGATGCAAGAGTGGTCTTTTTTGTGTGATAAGAACCACTCTTGTTGTTTAATTCTGGTATCCTAGCAAAGTTGATATTTTGTTTTGGGAACAGTTCCCTAGATCGAGGTCTCAGTCCCCTAAGGACAAGAGCCTTTGCAACTTTTTTAAATAGTTAGTTTTTGGATATTGTAAAGGTCAGATTTTTTGGGGACGGAGCAACAATACAAAAGACTGGTTGAAACTGTTTTATCCATGGATTAAATCTCTCTACCTGGTGAACATACTCTTGACAACAATGTTTCATTCAAATATTCATGTGTTTTCATTCTTATCTTGAATAAAATTTTGATTTGTGCAACATACATTTCATTTCCTTTCATCTATTGTATGACTTATTTTTACTGATATGCAACCTGTCAAATAACTAATACTTTGGTGAATATTTTTTTTTTGCAACCTATGGGAATTATTGTGTTTTGATACATTTTTTATGTCTTGAAATGATATTTTAAGTATTGAACTTCTTGCAACAGATTATTCATTGAGTAGTTTGTTGTTTCCCTATGTTTTCTATAATTTCACTGGTTTGTCATTAGTGTGCCATCAATCAAGGCGGGACCTCATCCACATCGTTCTGCCAAACCAACCTTGCCTTTTTCTTGATATAATAACCCTCAGACCAACCAATAAAATTTTTAAAGAAGCGATCATTCTAAAATGATAGGTGGCCTAGCTTTTCCCTTTAGCAGTCAGGTGTAGACTTTAGGACCAACATCTTCTAGCACCATTGCCAGGGAACAGAGTAACGAAATATATTTCCTTGGGAGAATGAAATTGATCATCTCTGACCTTTGATGGTGAACAAATATCAGACACCAATAGACTACCATCTTTCACATGGAAACTTCACTAACTAAAATTTAAAGAAGAAATACTGGCACCCAGAAAGGGATTCAATAGATCCAAATATGAAAACAGAAAATCCAAGAAGGTTGATTGTAACCCTGAGAATAACAAATTAGGCTTTGAGCTAGAAAGGAAACTAAGGAAATCTTCGGTATCTCAGAGATACACTTTCCCCCTCAAGGGAAAAGCTACCCACCAAGAGAATACTTCAAACCATCATCACGAGCAGCTTGAATTTGCTAGCCCTGAGAATCATAATTCCAATGGGGCTCAGACATATCCTACTCTTGATTCCACTTCAGCATCTAGTCCTGTATCTCCCATAAATTTGCATATTCCTATTGTTCAAGCCATGGCTGGTAATAGGATGGATGTCATAGTTCCTGCCATATATGCACCCTTAGTGCTACCTGTAGTTTTACATGCACTCCCAACCATAGATTACATGAAATATCTGCCAAGATATAATGGGGAAGGTGAAACAACTACTGAAGAGCATTTGGTATCCTTTTACAGTTTTGCAGACAACTTTAACATTGATTATGCAGATGTTTGGATGAGGTTGTTTGTACATAGTTTGTATGGGGAGGTCAGAAAATGGTTTATAGGTCTTCCTCCAGCCTCCATTGTAGATATTGAGGCATTGGATGAAGCTTTCATAAAGAAATGTTGAGATAGGCGATATTATCTCTACCATATCATTGAATTTGGGGCTCTAAAGAGAAAGAATGGTGAATCTATTTCAGACATCACCAAGAGATTCAATAAAATGTATGGTAGAATCCCATATGAAATCAAACCAATTGAATTCTCTACCAAGATAACTTATGCTAATGAATTTGACACAGAGTTCTCCCTCCTCCCTCTCGAGAGAATATCGACCACACTTTTATCCATGCAGGAAGAAGCCATTGAAGTTGAATCTAATATTTTGGCATCAGACAGATTAAAGACTAGATCTGATAAAGAGAAAAAAAATAGAGAGAGGATGCCCCTACCTCCTCTAACCTGGCTACATCTGATCCCCAATTTGAAGATATGACTAAGACTTTGAAGGATCTGACTTCTGAGATAGCTAAGCTAAAATGGTAATCCAAACAACCGAACAAAACTTTTCAAGAGGCTGGTAATAAAAATCAAAACCAATTCAAACGGCTTAATGATGTTCCTCAAGTAATGAAGAGGGAAAGGAGAAATGTTGATGATCAAAGGGTAGCGCCCTCTTTCCAAAACAATCATATTGAGGATATAGATGCAGACAATGATGATGTGGACGATACTGTTGTTATTTTCAACGACACAGATTATTATACCAGTCATTTAAGACAACAAGAATATGAGGTAGCTTAGCTTTTTAATCAATTTGATGATCAGATAGGGGAGGAGGGATTTATTCAAGGTCAACCCAAGAAGAAATACGATTTGAGGATGAGAATTGGAGCTTCCAAAGCTACTACCTCTGATCAAAGAAAACAAGCAGAAGCTCCTCCCAAGACAAATCCAAATAAAGGTATGCCATCTAAAACTCATTCATCTCCACTTTCAAAACCTCTTGCCCCTGAAACAAAGGAAGATGATAAGCCACCAACCTCATTCAGCCTGGAACATGAGCTGAGAAAAATCAATATTCTTGTCCCTTTGACAAAATTGTTAAAAAAACGAACCTTTCAAGAAATCCATCACGAAAGTTCTGCAACCAACTCCTTTTAGTGTATCTTCCAATGTCATTAGTCTACAAGATGAAAACCCAACCATTACTGTGGGTCCACACATTGAGGATGGTTTTGATGCTTCTCCTCCTTTATATATATCTCTAAATGTCCATGATAAGATCCTACACAACTTTCTTATGGACTCAGGAGATGTTGTACACACCTACCACACTTAGAGGGGGGGTGAATGAGTGTGGGGCTCTTTTTCAAAATCTTCCCTCTTTACAAAAAATCCTTAGTTAACATTCAACATTTATTCATTACCCATTTCTATCATTTATAACCAGTTAGATGAGAACATATATCAACAATATATCATCATCAAGTCATCACTACAAGGAACACAAAGAACACAAGATGCATGCACAATTTTTCTTTTTATTATGGACAATAAACTGGGGGTTTATCAACAACGAATGAATAAAGTACAAATTTACAAGAGCACCAGCTCTATAATGCAAGACTCATATTACACCCTCAACACCAACTGATCCTCAACATATATCAATAGGTCAACAAGTACGTGACCTGCCAGTAGTGCAACCAGTGTGTGCAGGCACCCTGGCTCACTATAGCCCACATATGCATGTGGACAGTGTGTACAAAAACCTGCGTATACCTTCTGAGATGTTAGGGTTTGTTCTTCAAGATCAACTCAGATTATATGAAATCAATATATCATTCTATTCTATCTCTGACTGTCCAATTTGAACAACAGCCAGTCACAACACATCCAAGATCTCCAATATCTTTCTCATGCTCCACAACAAATCAATATGAATGCTATCTCAATCATGTATAGACAACTAGTATACCATAGCAATCATGTCACCAATGAATCGTAAGAGTATTGATCACTCCATCAACCAAATCATCCAAACTGAACCATATCATAGAATCCATACCAAGAATTCCCTAAGCATTCACAACACATCAAACAATAGTATCCATCGGGACAATAATGTAACCATACCAGTGTATTAGTGATATATTTGAGCCCATAGAATGCATATCTGGAACCTGCCTCATCATCCAAGAGCTTGGCACCATCTCAAACACAAATATCCATGATTTAATCCACTATACACTCACTATACACAGTCATCTCGTGTATACCTTCAATGCATATGCACCCTATACATAGACAACCCATGTATACCTCAGAAACTAGGGTTTCTGAAGCTCCGATAATTTTTCCGTCAAGATCTCCAACATTTCCGAAACTTTGATGTGTCCATGAGATCCTCCTCTCACTCTCTTCCTCATAATAGATCTTCAATCATGCTCAAGAGATACACACCAATAAGATGCTCTCACAAGAATCTCTCCATCAATACTCCAAAATATATTCATAAGAAGCTCTCCATTGATCCACAAAAAGGGATATTTGATAGAGTCCATAGCTATCTTATTTATACTTTCATCCTCTAGATCACTTAACCTATTTTCCTTATTTTAGGGTCAACTACTTTCCATAAATAGAAAGTTCTCCAATACTTTATCATTTAAATAATCTTTCTTGATTTTGTCACTTTTCTTTATTATTTAAATAATCCATCTTGACTTTGTCACTTTACTTTATATTTAAATAATGATTTCTTCTTTTAGGGCACTTTGACTTCTTTGACCATTTGGGCTTCAAGCCAACACATGGGGGTCCTTTGATCTAGATTATTTTCGGCACAAAATGAGATCGGAGATATAATAAAGAAACGCACAGAGATATCACAGATATTCAATAATATAACAGAAATGTATCGGAGATACAACCATAAACACAGATATACAGTAATAAACAATTTCTATTAATGAAAGAAATGTACAGAGACTGTAAAAATACAGAGTGAAAGACTCACTAGAATGGTGGCAGCTTATCTTTCAGAAGAGATGTGACGGCTACTCGCATTCACAAGAAGATGATTACATTGAGGCTCTAGAGGCATTTTTACAATAAAAAGGAATGCCAAAAGTCCTAGAGATCCAAAAACCTAACCCTAGGAGATGAAGCGCCAAAAGTCATGTGGGCCCCGTTTGGATAAGTTAGTACATCAACTTCCCGGGGTCGTAACTTTTGCATACGATCTTCGTTTTAGGCGTATGATAGATAGTTGGAAAGGTATTGTTGAGGAGATTCATTTTGGGGGCTCAATCATGGCTTTGGATATCATTTAGAACCTCGATCTCAAAAAACCTTCATTTAGGCCCTCAAAATGGCCCTGGAAGTTAAAACCTGCTAAAAATAGTAAATTGCCAAAATTGCCAGAAAATTGTTTTGAGCCAGTCGGAAAAGGTGGGTGGCCACTGATATCCACCTGGATCAATCCTCCCTCCTTAGGAAGAAATTGTCTCCATTGCATTGAGTTCCCGGGGGAGAGGGAAAAGCGTTTGTTGGATCTGCATCTAGGTGAGCTACTTGTATTACTGGAGACGTCGCATTGCTTAGTTTGTGGAAGTCTATCATGAACCTATTGAAGTTGAGGTTGTTCAAAAAGTCGAGATGCATGAGAGGAAGGTGTGTAGAAGGAATCTTTGTGTTTTTTTTCAACCTTGTCGACCTGCTTCTGTTGGATAGAAGGTGCAGGGGGAGAGACTATAGTGGTTGCAATGTCCTTTTGTTCCCATTTTGAATAGATTGTGAAGAAGATGAATTTCGCAGTATGAGATACTACCTTGTGACACTTTTTAGGTGAAACAATAGTTGGAACTACCTCTGGTATTCTGTAGAGATGGACCACCAAAGTAACAATGACACTGCGGGGTCGAGACTCATAAATAGCATGGCGCTTCCACATATATGGTTGGCCCAAGAGAACATCACAGACATCCAGTGGGGCAACATCACATAATACCTCGTCCTTGAAGGGCTGGATGACGTATGACAATCGACATTGCTGGCTGACACAAAGATCTAGCCCTTGGCGAAGCCACCCAATGTTGTATGGTTACGGGTGTGGTGTTGTCGACAATCCCAATTGTTTGATGACCTTTGCTGAGATGAGGTTATTCTGGCTTCCGCTATCATCTGTGAATGAAAAAGGCACTCCCCCTCTTCAGGATCTGTTGGTTCTTCTGGTTGAATTGTTGCGGTCACGACAATAGTAGTGGGGTCTGCGTCAATGATCTGTCCTTTACCTATATTTTCAAAATCAGATTTTGAATCAGGGTTCGGCTCCTTGTCTTTGATATCGGACACCAATGAATGTTTTGAGCGACATTCATCGGTGTTGTGCCAGGGGATTTTGTTGAAATCACACCATTTTTCGGTGTCCTTTGTCTTCCCGTCACCCTTCTTTTCCTGTGTCTTGGACTGGTTTTCAGGAGACTGTTTGTTAGGGTCGTGTTTGTCATACTTTGGTTGTTGCATATTTGCAGACCCGAATTCTCGTTTGTTCTAGTGCTTAAATTTCTGCTCAATTTTAACAACATATTGATAAGAAACACTGAGTGATGAGATGTCTAGAAAATCCATTTCATTCTAGATGTATCTGTGTAGAGCCCCACAGTATTTCAGAACCAAATGTCGCTCGGAGTCTTTGATACCAAACTTGGTGTGCAAGGTATGGAAGGCATTGGTGAACTCCAGAACTTCTTGGCCCCTCTCTTGCCGCAGTGTGGTCCATCTCATGTACTGGTCTTCGTAGTTGCCAACAGGATAATACTATTCCTTTACTGCATCCATAAAAAAATCCCAAGTGGGATCGGCCCCATATATTCCAGACTCCTCTATGGAACTTTGCTCCCAGTAAGTTTCCCACCAATGTTTGACATGAGGAATATCTTTAAGGAGTGCGAAGGTGATCTTTTCTTTGTCGGAAAAATTGTGAACAGAGAAATAACCTTCTAGCAGAGTTAACCATTTTTCTAGGGCTTCTGCATCTATCTGTCCTTCAAATATAGGAATATCAAAATTAACTTGTACCTTGAAAGGAGAGGTGCCTCCAAAGTGGCCGCTTGATGAAGATGCGCCTGATGCTATCGACAGGCATTTAAGGATGTGGGAAAAATTCTCCATCATTTCGTCCCTTTGTCGGGTGAGAGCTTTCTCGAGCAACAGATTGATAGGATCGTCTGCTCTGTCGATTTTCTTTTCTTCTGCCATTGAGGTTTTCTTGGGTGTGCGAGAGCGATTGTCTTCAAGAGAGACAAGCTCGAGACCCAACTTGATATACTCGGACCTCGTCGGGGACATGCAATGAAAAAAAAAAATCAAGAGCAGCCTGCTCTGATACCACTGATCCAGATTATTTTCGACACGAAATGAGATTGGAGATATAATAAAGAAATGCACAGAGATATCGCAGATATTCAATAATATAACATAAATGTATCGGAGATGCAACCATAAACACAGATATACAATAATACACTATTTCTATTAATGAAAAAAATGTACAGAGACTGTAAAAATACAAAGTGAAAGACTCGCTAGAATGGTGGCAACTTATCTCTGAGAAGAGATGTGATGGCTACTTGCATTCGCAAGAAGATGATTACAATGAGGCTCTAGAGGCCTTTTTACAATAAACAGGAATGCCAAAAGTCCTAGACATCCAAAAACCTAACCCTAGGAGATGAAGCGCCAAAAGTCATGTGGGCCCCGTTTGGGTAAGTTAGTACATCAACTTCCCGGGGTCCTAACTTTTGCATACGATCTCCATTTTAGGCGTATGATAGCTCGTTGGAAAGGTATCATTGAGGAGACTCATTTTGGGGGCTCAATAATGCATTTTTCTATATTTGAGAACCTCGATCTCAAAAAACCTTCATTTAGGCCCTCAAAATGGCCCCGAAAGTTAAAACCTGCTAAAAATAGTAAATTGCCAAAATTGCCAAAAAACTGTTTTGAGCCAGTCGAAAAAGGTGGGTGGCCACCGATATCCACCTGGATCATCCTTCAAATTCATAGGGCCATAACTCTCAAACCGTGAGGAGTTATGTGACATTCCACATACCACCATAAATGGCATGACAATAACTATCCATCTAGGATAGTTTCAACAACAAATTCTTTGATCTTCATCTCATTGTTCCACATACAAGCATGGGTCCTCACAACCACAACTCAACCACAAAACCTTTTCCCGTTAGGGTTTTCACCATAAGGGGACCACTTTGGAGTTCATCCATTTTTGCACCTTATAAATCATGATAAGACAATAATGATTCATCAAACTATGCATAATATATCAAAGAATCCATCTTCATCATTTAACAATGACAACTCATTGATCCATCTTCATCTATGCATATTGATCCATCTTCATCGATTGGTTTCCACTTGACATCTATCATTCTCATCAAGGATAATACATATACATTACATCAATCATGAATCAATCACTTGACATCAATCAATCAAACCATTGGCATCAATGACAACATGATCCAACAATCTCCCAAATAATCAAACCATTGGCATCAATGACAACGTGATCCAACAATATCCCCCTTTGGCATTGATGGGAATACCAACATTGATGTCAACACCAATTACCAATTATTGATGTCAACATGTATATAAGGAATTCTATACATTAATAGTCAATGTGACTATCTCTCCGCATCAATCTCTCCCCATTAATAGACATCAATCACATCAATGTGATTATCTCTCCCCCTTTGACATCAATGGAAAAGGGCCATTTTCCTCTTGGGGCTGCTCCCCCTGTGTGAGTGCCTTTGATATTCATCTGAATAATATCTCCCCTTTTGAAGAAGTGATATCACTCTGATGTAATGATGAAAATACATCGAACATACCCCCCCTATGACCATATATCCTCCTAGAATTATGCCTATGTGCTCTTTCTTCAAATATAGGGCTCTTTTCTAGGTATGCATCTGATAAATATCTCCTCCTAGAATCACGGGAAGAAGAATGAATCCCCCTAAGGGTATGTCTCCCCCTATCTTGTCTACAAGATGGACAATATTCTACCATATGACGATCCTTGGACCTGTTCATGCATCAACCTTGTTCCATATCATGCATCATGAATGTCAACAATACAAATAAGGAATAGTGAACAATATATCAACCAAGTACATCATGTACCAAAAATGTGCCCACAATGCACAACACCCATGTACATCAACCATGTGAAAAAATATATCATCCATGGAATGTATCAACCATATGCCTATATCAACATGGCAACATGTGCATCTACCAATATGTTAACCATGTGCATATACCAATATGCCAGCATGTGCATCTATCAAGAATACCATCTATGAGTGTACCATCATGCATTATCACTTGCACCAAGAAAGTATATCAACCATGTATCAACAAGATATGACTCCCCAATGATGTACAACATGATTATCAACTCGACTCACCAACTACATGTCTCAATGTGTAACCCAACCACATGAAAAATGCATGCACCATGATAACCAACATTTTGTTTTATATAATCCAATAGATGAGCATTTGATCAACATCAATCCATACTCATGGGTTAGTGCCATGTACCCAAGATATATTTTACATCATTACCTTACATGATCTAACATAGGACCATGAAAACTTGCAACAAACAGTGTCAGAACCTGCAATAAATAGTGTCAAACCCTGCAACACAGAGTTATATCATCACATCAAGCTGCAACTCATGTGCATTGTTTTTCTCCCAAGGCTTTACCACATATACACTGCATACTACACAACAGAGCATGTATGTATGCAACCTATTCAAGGTAATTCGGCATATGTACATGACTATCACCACAATCACCCGTGTATGCCTCAGTAGATGACACTTTTTAACTTCCCTTCAATCTTCCATTCTTATATGGCTGCTCTGTCTTCTTCACCCACTTCTGTAGATGACCTTTTTCCTCAAAACTTGAACTTTGAGCATCCATCTTTTCAAATATGTCTCCCTTTCTTACTTCATTCCTTCTTCTATCCATGCTATGTGAAGTCCTCATCATGGAATTTCTTCTTGTGTTCCAACAATCCTGGGATTTGTGCCCAAATCCACTATAGTTGTAGCATCTCATGGAGTTACAATGAACAACAATATGTCCTACTTGATCACATCTCCAACACCTTGTTGTGTTATATAATCTTCCATTATATCTCCTTTCATAATATCTACATTCAAAACCTTTGTGACCATATCCATTACATGAATAACAATACCCATGAAAAATACTTTCATACCTTTGCCTTGGTGTCCCAAGAATAGTTTCTTGATGTCTTCCTTTCTTTGTTCTTTTGAAATTTTCTTTGTCTTGTATTGCAAGATACCGGATATATAAAATATGTAGGCCACCATTGGCAATCATGATTTGGAAATTATTAATAGCATGGATATAGCAGTGGGTTTCTTGGGCGATGCGACGATGAATAAAGTTGTGGGTGCTTCCATTATCAACCAAGATGATGACCTTTCGGTGCTTGATATAACCGATTAGCTTGAGAGTTTGTGGGGCAGAGAAGCCGGTGAGAGCATTGAGGGAAATGATGGGTTCTTCTGCAGGAGGGTCGGAAGGAGGGTTTATTTCAGAAGTT
>ML805141.1:182932-200429 GCA_009831015.1 Picea engelmannii | reverse complement strand
GATCCTTCTAGAAGCGGAAGCTTCTATTAGGTCTTCTTACATCCGCCTTATTCTATTTTATTGAAAGGTCTTATTAATATTGACCTTTATTACATCCGAATACATTGATCTACCTATGTGCAGGTTAGGACCTTAACATGTATAGATGGTTTCTTTGCAACATTGTCTTCCTTCTTTGATGTACTTACCTCATGCTTCTTTGAGGTGCTTTGATGCAGAACGCGCCACCCAGGGCCCGTCCGCTCACAGGACCTTCTCTACTTTCTCGGCCCAAAGAAATCAAAGGTTCCTTATTTCCCTATCGGTAATGTTCTACCCACAACAACTCTCCTACAAGGCCTCCCTTAACGATCGGGAAATCAGTGATGGCCTTTTCCTTTGTTATTGGGATTCCTCCTATCGGGGATTTGACATTTGAAATGTCCAGACACTTTGTTTTACCGATCCCGATCCCCGATACATTCCTTTGTTGTTTAGCCCTCACCTGGCTAAGCCTTTAGTCCACACGACCGCTTTCTATAAGACCTCAGTCTTATATCCCTTCCGTCGGGGTTTCTAACTTCAAATTCCCAATGCTCCTCAAATTCCCGTTAGCCCTCTAGGCTAAGCTCCTGGGTCCACGTGACCTCTCCTTATATGTCCGCAGTCATATCCCTCATCGAAGTTTTGGACTTTCCGGTGTCAAAATAAAACTATCCCCAGGACTTGCGATTCCTTGAATCTTAACGCACCTTTTTCACGGTAGTAATCCTGGCTATAGACCTTGGCTCATATGACTGTTAACTCGTGACCACGGTCTTATCCCTGTCGGGGCTACGTGAGTTCAAATGTTGCAAAACACTTACCCGTGCATTTCCCGATTCCTCGAACACCGATTCTCCGTCAGGCTGACAACTGGCTTCCACTACGGTGCCTTCCTCCCTTCTATCATGCTGACAACTGTCCACATGGTTACACCTCCCTCCTCATCAGGATTTCACGGTTTGCGAAACCAAAATGCATAAACACCTTGTCATCGGGATCCCTGATATCCCGATGACTCAAACCCTGATGGATGACTCCTTATCGGGGATTTTTTTCCCGATGGCGCTGATTGCCTCCACGCGTCCCCTCTGACAAACGGTTCTGATTCTTCTGGGGTTTCGGGACTTGTAATGTCTCAACTTCCTTGTCCTCAGGAACTCTGATTCTCCGATTTCCTGACTCCCTCTATATTCCTGACACCTGTCCTCCCGAATCGGACGATTTAGATTATGCTGAGTTTTTCACTATGAACTTCCCCGACCCTCTGTTCATGGACTTCTGATTCTATAACTCCGGACGCCTCGATCTCTGCCACATGTCCACTGACGGATGGCTCCGATATTTCCAGGACTTTAGGGTTTCAAATGTCGAAAAACATTCGACCATGGGATTTCTGATCCTTTGAATCCCGATGGTAACCCTCGGGCAACTTCTGTCAGATCCAATGGCTGACGGGTAACTGATCCACGATCCAACGGTTCCCGACTCCTGGAACTTAAACTCTGGAAGTGACCATAACCTCCTTAATTATTTAGTAGATCCAACGACTGACGTGATTTTTCCAATCTCCTCCGCAAGATATTAATCGTCCACCTTCCTCTTGGATATCTTCTATGAGTGAACCTAGTACTTCTCTATGAGATACTGGTCCTTTTTGCACGTAACTTTGAAACACCTATTCAATTACTCTATGCACAGAATCTCTGTTCTTCTTCTCGATGGATCTGAAAGCCTTATCCCTTATGATCTTTCTCCCACTTTCAACCTCAAAGAGGTCCTTTGCACGCACTCCTTGCGACAGTTCTCAAACACCTCTAAGTGTTGAGTTCTTTCGACCCTGCACACACCTGCAGTAGTAGGTCTTCAATACCCCGCTCAGTTTCATGATTGGGACTCTCCTTAGCCTACGGACCCCTTGCACGGCTCGTATAACCCAATTTCACCTCTGGGTGAATGAGAACAAGAGTTAAATTATCCAAGCCTTCTGTCAATACACTCCTTGCGGACAACTTCACTACACTCCTTGCAGGAATCCTTGCTCAGATAGAGAAACAATTGAAACTCATTTCACTTCCTCTCATATTTCAATCTCAACACATGAAATCATATACACACCATAACAACAAATGCATAACAGGAAGTAAATACTCATGAGCATAGCATTCAACACACATACACAGAGAATAACACAACATCCATGAACCTGAATCAACTTCTTCTATTAAATCAAGATCTATACATGGGTGTTCTTCTACAGTTCTCTGCTTCTCTCCTATGCTCTCGATTCTTCTAATTCTTCCTGAACTATGTTACAATACACAATGAGGGTGTCTATATCCATTCTCCCTCTTTCTTCTAGAACTGTCTAATCTATTATTCAATTCTACCTACCTACATTTACTACTATAAATGCCTCTGTCTATCTCAGACGAGAGTGGGGCGCTCAAGGTCTGATTACATTTTACCAAGGTTCTTTCATTAAATGATTTCATTTATGTTTGGCGCATCAAATTCAAGGGAAAAATTCAAACATTTGCATTGGACGCCTTCCAGCTGTCTTTCGCTTCCACGTTGGCTCGATTGTCATGAGGGATGCTCCTACATCATACTCCCTCGCTTGAAAATTTGCATGGGATCCTGTCCATGAGCTCCTGCATGGTATGTCCATGCTTCACAATCTCTGTTTCAGTCTCCCAGTTGGCATCTTCAACTGGATGGCCCTTCCACTTGACTAGATATTCAAAATATTCTTTCCTCCTGGTTTTCTTACCCACTCGTTTATTCAGTATCTTCTCCATCTGTGGCTTCTCTGCAACTAACATCTGCTTCTTCCATTGAACCTCTAGTTGTTCATCACTTTTTCCTTCTCTCTCAATATTGTATGGGTATAAATCCGAGACATTGAATATCGGAGATATTCCGATCCCATCTAGTAATTCAATCTCGTAAGCGTTCTGTCCCATTTTCTTCAAGACCTTGCATTTTCTTCATCTTCAATTTATTATACGTTCCTCTCGGGAACCTTTCTTTCCTCAGATGTGCCATAACCAAATCACCAACCTCGAATTGAAGTTGTCTTCTATGTTGATCAGCTCTGTGCTTATATTCTTGGCTTGATTTCAGCAACCGCTCCTTCACCTGGCTATGAAGTTCTTTCATTGCCTCAGCAAATTCTTCTGCCCTAGCGCTCCTAGTAGCAGTCTGTTCTGAATCTCTCAATTAGGAAACTCCTCTCGGTTGTGTTCCATATACAATTTGGAATGGACTCTGCCCTGTGCTCCTGTTAACAGAGTCATTGTAAGAAAACTCTGCCTGTAGTAATATATGGTCCCAACTGCTATGGTGCTCTGTCACCAAGCTTCTCAACAAGTCTCCCAGACTTCTGTTCACCACTTCTGTTTTTCCATCCGTCTGAGGATGATAAGAGGAACTAAACATCAAGTTAGTCCCCAACTTCTTCCATAATGTCCTCCAAAAGTGCCCTATGAATTTAGTGTCCCTGTCCGAAACTATGCTTTTCGACAATCCATGAAGTCGAATGACCTCCTTGAAAAACAGATTTCTGATGTGAGTCGCATCACTGGTCTTCTGGCATGGAATAAAATGTGCCATCTTGGAAAACCTTTCCACTACCACAAAAATTGAATCTACACCTCTTTGTGTCCTTGGCAAACCCAATATAAAATCCATGCTTATCACCTCCCATGGCCTCTCTGGTATGGGCAATGGCTGATAAAATCCCGCATTTTGTTTCTTTCCTTTTGAATGCTGGCAAATCCTACATCTGTCTACAAACCACTTGACCTCTGACCGCATCCCTGGCCAAAAGTATGACTCGCTCAGTTTTTCAAATGTCTTGTCATGACCGAAATGTCCGACCAATCCTCTGCTGTGCTTCTCCTTTAACAGATTCTCCCTCATGGAGCAATTTGGAATACACAATTGATTTCCCCTGAACAATAATCCATCTTGGATCATATAGTCTATCCAAGGGCCTCTATCTCTGAGAAATGGATTCTTAGATGCTTCATACGCTTCCGCAAAATCTGCATCACCTGCGTACATGTCCCTGAGGTTTTCAAAACCCAATGTTTTGACTCGAAACTCCTACAACAACAAACATTTCCTGCTCAAAGCATCAACAACTTTGTTAGCAGTACCAGAAATATGTTTTATCACAAAAGTGAAATTTTGCAGGTATTCAACCCATTTAACATGCCTCTGATTCAACTTTTCCTGTTGAGTCACAAACTGTAATGCACGGTTATCACTATATAAAACAAATTCCTTTGGAATCAAATAGTGTCTCCATTTCTTCAATGCCTGGATGATGGCATAAAATTCCTTATCATACGTGGAGTATTTTTCTTTTGCCTCATTCAACTTCTCGCTAAGTATGCAATCGGTCTATCCTCCTGACTCAAGACCGCTCCTATGGCAAACCCACTTGCATCACATTTTACCTGAAATGTCTTTTGAAAATCCAGCAACACCATAATTGGTTGTTCCATAATCTTCCATTTCAACAAATTGAAACTCTTATCAGTCTCTTCCATCCTGTGAAAATATTTATGTCTTTTCTTCACTGTATCCATCATTGTTGCACTAATTCCACTGAAATTCCTGATGAATTTTCGGTAGAAACTAGCCAATCCATGAAAACTCCTCACCTCAAATACGTTCCTCGGTGATGGCCAGTTCTTGATCACCTCCACCTTATCTGGATCCATCCTCAACTCATTTGCAGATATAACAAACCCCAAATAAATGAGTTCTATCTTCATGAATGAGGACTTCTTCATGTTTATCAGCAGCTTCTCTTGTTGTAGTCTCTTCATCACAATGGCCAAATGCTTCAGATGTTCAGCCTTCGTCTTGCTGAAAACCAATATGTCATCTAGATACACGATGACAAATTTCCCGATGAACTCCTTCAGGACTTCATTCGTCAACCTCATCAAGGTACTTGGTGCATTTGTTAAGCCAAACGGCATAACAAGCCATTCATACAAACCTTCGTTTGTCTGGAATGCTGTTTTCCATTCATCACCTTCTCTCATACGAATCTGGTGATATCCACTCTTCAAATCAACTTTTGAAAAAAAATTTGCTCCACTTAGGTAATCCATCAAATCATCCATTCTTGGTAATGGGAATCTATACCTGATATTTATCTTGTTAATATCCCTTGAATCAGTGCACATCCTCCAGCCTCTGTCTTTCTTCGGACTGAGTACTGTCGGAACAACACACGGACTCAAGCTTTCCCTGATTAACCCTTTGTCCAACAACTTTTGGACTTGTCTTTTGACTTCTTCATTCTCCTGCGGCGTCAATCTGTACGCTGCTTTGTTTGGAAAACTGGCTCCTGGTATGAGATCAATATGATGACTCACACTTCTCATCGGTGGCAACGAACGTGCTAGTTTGTCCACTACTATGTCAGTGAACTCTTCCAGCAGTTCCTGAACTTATTTTGGCAAATCATCCACTCTTGTGCTAGTCAGAACAATTCTTGGCTTTCTGACCACAAAGAATTGTGGATCCTCCTTCTTCTTAACTTCGTTAAGAAGTTCCTTCCCACTCATGAGAAGTACTATGTTGCTTACTTCCGGTTTCACCTCCTTATCCTCAATTAGATGCAACATATGGGTTCTCCCATTCTTCTCTAGGGTATATGTGTTCATCCTCCCATCATGAATCAAATTTCTATCATATTTCCATGGTCTTCCCAGTAATATATGACATACATCCATAGGAATGACATCACAGAGTATTTTATCATTATACCCTCCTATTTTGAATTCAACTAGACACTGTTTAGTGACACTTACCTAATGTCCCTTCTGTAGCCATGAAACTTTGTATGGACTCGGGTGATCATTTGTTTCCAGCTCCATCTTCTCTACCATCTCGGTTGAAATGAGATTATATGTGCTTCCACTATCCACGATAACCTTGCACACTCTATCCTTGGTCTTGCAAGAAGTCCTAAAAAGACTGTTCCTCTGCGTTGAATTCTTCATCTCCTTCTCTGGTGTCGAAGGAATTTCCACATCACCAACTATCTTCCACCTTCAGTGTATTCTGCCTTAATATCTCATCTCTATTACTCGGCGATGTGAGTCTCCCCAATTTCTTTCTTTTTCTCTGGACACTCGAACGACCTGTGCCCATTCTTTCCGCATGTGAAGCATGTAATTACTCCACCTCTCCCTCTTCCTCTACCTCTGGTACGAGGAAATCTATCATTATCAGCATATCCTCCTCTCTTCTCAGTATGTTGTTCTCTCTGTTCAACATATCGCTCTCACTGTGAACTTCCACCTTTCTCGGTTCTAGTCTGAGGCTTATTCCAGTCATCCTTGGGCTTCTGAGTTCTTTCCTAGGCAACTGCTTTGCCTCTGGGTTGACTCCTGCCTCGACCTCTTTGACTCTTCTTTCGGCTCATCTTCTCCTCAGCTTTCAACGCCATTTGATAAGCATCCTCCACCATTCAGATGGTTTCCATACTCATTTCATCCTGAATCTCATATCTCAGGCCATTCATATACCTGGCCACTTTTTCGTCATTGCTTTCGCGATGACCTGCCCTGATATTAAATTGTAAAATTCCTTAGTATACTCCTTTACTGTCATCATCTTCTGTCTCAGGTTCTGCATCCTCCTGAACAAAGAAATTTGATAGTCTCTGGGAATGAATTTCGCCTTCATATTTGCAATCATCTGGTCCCAGCTCTTAATTTTTTTCTTGCCTTGGCAACGCCTGTCAGCTTGTAGTTCATCCCACCACAAGGCTGCATGTCCTTTTAATCTCGTGACAGCATGCCTGACCTTCTTGTCCTCTTCGATATTTTCATAGTCGAAGTAAGTATCTAGATCTCTAATCCAATCCAGCAGCTCTTCTACATCCAGACTTCCCTCGTAAACTGGAACGTCCATTTTCACCTTTGTACTTATTCTTGCAACAACTTTGAGTAAGCATTCACTCGCTGCATCTTCCGCTGGGATTTATTCTCCTCCCTGTCCAACATCATCTTCATCCTCAGATTCACTAATATCTCCCACATCAGCTTTGCGCCTTTCTCTTATCTCCATGTCCTCCATTCTGGCATGAAGATTTCACATTTCTCTCTCCACGTCAGGATTTTGTACTTGCCTACCTCTTTCTATAGACATTTCCCTTTCCTCCTCTAGATCAGGTGATTGTCTACCCCTTGTCCTTGGCGGCATGGTGAATTCTCTTTTTTTTCCTTCTCCTATAGAAAGCAAAGAGGATTTTCTGTGCTCTGATACCACTTGACGCAGAACGCGCCACCCAGGGCCCGTCTGCTCACAGGACCTTCTCTCCTTTCTCGGCCCAAATAACTCAAAGGTTCCTTATTTCCCTATCGGGAATGTTCTACCCACAGAAACTCTCGTACAAGGCCTCCCTTAATGATCAGGAAATCAGCGCTGGACTTTTCCTTTGTTATCGGGATTCCTCCTATCGGGGATTTGACATTTGAAATGTCCAGACACTTTGTTTTACCAATCCCGATCCCTGATACATTCCTTTGTTGTTTAGCCCTCACCTGGATAAGCCTTTAGTCCATGCGACCTCTTTCTATAAGACCTCAGTCTTATATCCCTTTCGTCGGGGTTTCTAACTTCAAATTCTTGATGCTCCTCAAATTCCCGTTAGCCCTCTAGGCTAAGCTCCTAGGCCCACATGAACTCTCCTTATATGTCTGCAGTCATATCCCTCATCGGAGTTTCAGACTTTCTGGTGTCAAAATACAACTGTCCCCAGGACTTGCTATTCCCCGAATCCCGACGTGCCTTTTTCACGGTAGCCCTCTTGGCTATAGACCTTGGATCATATGACCGTTAACCCGTGACCACGGTCTTATCCCCATCGGGGCTACGGGAGTTCAAATGATGCAAAACACTTACCCATGGGTTTCCCGATTCCTCGAACACCGATTCTCCGTCAGGCTGACAACTGGCTTCCACTACGGCCCCTTCCTCCCTTCTGTCGTGATGACAGCTGTCCACACGGTTACACCTCCCTCCTCGTTGGGATTTCATGGTTCATGAAACCAAAATGCATAAACACCTTGTCACCGGGATCCCCGATATCCCGATGACTCAAACCCTGATGGATGACTCCTTATCAGGGATTTTTTTCCCGATGGCACTGATTGCCTCCACGCGTCCCCTCTGACGAACGGTTCCAATTCCTCTGGGGTTTCAGGACTTGTAATGTCTCAACTCCCTTGTCCTCAGGAACTCCGATTCTCTAATTTCCCAACTCCCTCCGGATTCCTGACACCTGTCCTCCCAAATCAGATGATTTAGATTATGCCAGGTTTTTCACTATGAACTTCCCCGACCCTATGTTCACGGACTTCTGATTCTAGAACTCCGGATGCCTCGATCTCTGCCATGTGTCCACTGACGGAAGACTCTGATCTTTCCAGGACTTTGGGGTTTCAAATGTCAAAAAACATTCCACCACGGGATTTCCGATCCTTCGAATCCCGATGGTAACCCTCAGGCAACTTCTATCAGATCAAACGGATGACGGGTAACTAATCCACGATCCAACGGTTCACGACTCCTGGAACTTAAACTTCGGACGTGACGCTAACCTCCTTACTTCTTTAGTCCATCCAACGGCTGACGGGATTTTGCCAATCTCCTCCACAAGATCTTAACCGTCCACCTTCCTCTTGGATATCTTCTATGAGTGAACCCAGTACTTCTCTATGAGATACTAGTCCTTTTTTCATGTAACTTTGCAACACCTATTCAATTACTCTATGCACAAACTCTCTGTGCTTCTTCTCGACGGATCTAAAAGCCTTATCCCTTCTGAGATTTCTCCCACTTTCAACCTCAAAGAGGTCCTTTTCACACACTCCTTGTGACAGTTCTCAAACACCTCTAAGTGTTGAGTTCTTTCGACCCTGCGCACACCTGCAGCAATAGGTCTTCAATACCCCGCTCAGTTTCATAACTGAGAGTCTCCTTAGCCTGCGTACCCCTTGCATGGCTCGTATAACCCAATTTCACCTCTGGGTGAATGAGAACAAGAGTTAAATTATCCAAGTCTTTTGTCAACGCACTCCTTGCGGACGACTTCACTGCAGTCCTTGCAGGAATCCTTGCTCAGATAGAGAAACAATTGAAACTCATTTCACTTCCTCTTAGATTTCAATCTCAACACATGAAATCATATACACAGCATAACAACAAATGCATAACAGGAAGTAAATACTCACGAGCATAGCATTCAACACACATACACAGAGAATAACACAACAGCCATGAACCTGAATCAACTTCTTCTATTAAATCAAGATCTATACATGGGTGTTCTTCTACAGTTCTCTGCTTCTCTCCTATGCTCTCGATTCTTCTAATTCTTCCTTAACTATGTTACAATACACAATGAGGGTGTATATATCCGTTCTCCCTCTTTCTTCTAGAACTGTCTAATCTATTATTCAATTCTACCTACCTACATTTACTACTATAAATGCCTCTGTCTATCTCAGACGAGAGCGGGGTGCTCAAGGTCTGATTACATTTTACCAAGGCGCCTTCATTAAATGATTTCATTTATGTTTGGCGCATCAACTTCAATGGAAAAAATCAAAGATTTGTGTTGGACACCTTCCAGCTGTCTTCCGCTTCCACGTTGGCTCGATTGTCATGAGGGATGCTCCTGCATCATGCTTGCTTCACCATGTGTATCTTCTCCTTTGTATCCAAGACCTGATTCATCACACGATGATCTTTGACTTTCCAAGATCTCATCCAAGATTTGTGAGCTATTCAAGAATTTGTTTGAATTTTCAACCTTCTTTATAAGGTCAACAATTTAATCTTCTAGCTTACAACATGAATCTTCCCATTTATTTGAATCTTCAATAGTTCCTCTATTCTTTTGGATTCTTCAATTTGGGTCTTGAGATGAACAATGGTTTCAAAAAAAATTCTAATCTCATCATATATATTTATGTCTTCTTTTCCATTCTTTAGTCTTGTGATATCTTCTTCCTTTTCTTCTAATTGAGTCTTATTGCTCTCTTCTTGTTCCTTGATCATTTCTTTTAACTTCAAGATGCGTCGTAGACTCCTCCTAAGAAACTTCTTAGTGTTATCCGAAAGATAGTTATAGTCTATATAATAATGATCACTTCTATATCTATATAAACCCTCTTCAACTTCTTTTTGAAGTTTTAATAGATTTCCTTCTATTCTTTTCATGGGATAATTACCATCAAACTTTACACAAACTATTTCTAGATCTTCTTCTTCACTTGTAGAGAAAAATTCATCATCATCATCATTGCAATCAAGGGTTTTTTAGGGTTCTTTACCTTCATTTGAAATATCTTCATGATCTTCCTTTTTGCCAACATCAACACATAATTCATTGCCTTCGTTTGAAATGTCTTCAAAATCTTCCTTTGTGCTATCATCACTTGATTCTTTATATTCACTTGAATTTTTCTCAAGATAACATTTAGAAATAATACAATCAAGGGTTTTTGGAGATTCTTTACCTTTGATAATCTTGATGTAGTGGTCTTCAATATCTTCCTTCTCCTTCTTGCTTTGATATGTCTCCTCTATCTTTAGCCATAGATCCTTGGTGGAAGTGCATTGTTCCATGCTTTCTTTGATAGGGCTTGAGAGTCCACTAAGAATGGTATTGAGAGCCAGTGCATCATTCTTCTTTCCTTCCCTTTGAGCTGCAAACTTTGACTTTTTCTTCAAAGGAACTGATCCACCAATGGTTGCCTTCCAAATTGTTGCTCCCATTGTCTTCAAATGTAATCTCATCTCTATTCTCCAAGTAGAATAGTTTTCCTCATCAAGGATTGGAACTTCATCATCCATTTCTGTGTCTATGGATATCCTTCAAGTTTTTTAAGGCTTGTAGTGAAGGCCCACTCTGATACCAATTGTGGGAAACACCTACCACACTTAGAGGGGGGTTGAATGAGTGTGGGGCTCTTTTTCAAAAGCTTCCCTCTTTACAAAAACTCCTTAGTTAACATTCAACATTTATTCATTACCCATTGTTGTCATTTATAACCAGTTAGATGAGAACATATATCAACAACATCTATCAGCAATATATCATCATCAATTCATCACTACAAGGAACAAAAAGAACACAATATGTATGTATAATTTTTCTTTTTATTATGGACAACAATCCGGAGGTTTATCAACAACAATTGAATAGAGTACAACTCTACAAGACCACCAACTCTTTAATGAAAGAATCAACTTACACCCTCAGCACCAACTGAGATGAGGCAACAATCCTCAACAGATATCAATTTGTCAACAGGTACATGACCTGTCAGTAGTGCAGCCAGTGTGTGCACACACCCTGGATCACTACAGCCCCCGTATGCATGCAGTTAGTGCATAAAACAACTTGCGTATACCTTTTGAGTTGTTAGGGTTTGTCCTTCAAGATCAAATCAAATTCTCTGCAATCAATATATCATTCTCTTCTATCTTTGACTATCCAATCTGACCACCAGCTAGTCACAACACATCCAAGTTCTCCAATAGCTTTCTCATGCTCCACAACAAATCAATATGAATGCTATCTCAATCATGTATAAACAACTAGTATACAATAGCAATCATGTCACCACTGAATCACAAGAGTACTGATCACTCCATCAACCAAATCACCCAAAATGAACCATATCATAGAATCCATACCAAGAATTCCCTAAGAATTCAAAACACATCAAACAATAGTATCCATCAAGACAATAATGTAACCATACTAGTGTCTCAATGATAGATCTGATCCCATCGAATGCAGATCTAGAACTTGCCTCATCATTCAAGATCTTGGAACCAGCTCAAACACACATCTCCATGATTTTATCCACTATATGTTCACTATACACAGTCATCCTGCGTATACCTTCAATGCATACACACCCTATACACAAACAACCCGTGTATACCATAGAAACTAGGGTTTCTGAAGCTCCTGGAATTTTACCGTCAAGATATTTGACATTGCCGAAACTTTGATGCGTCCATGAGATCCTCCTCTTTCTCTCTTCCTCAGAATATATCTTCAATCATGCTCAAGAGATCCACACCAATAAGATGCTTTCACAAGAATCTCTCCATCAATACTACAAAAGATATTCACAAGAAGCTCTCCATTGATCCACAAAAAGAGATATTTTCTAGAGTCCATAGCTATCTTATTTATACTTTCATCATCTAGGTCACTTAACCTATTTTCCTTATTTTAGGGTCAACTACTTTCCATAAATAGAAATTTCTCCAATACTTTATCATTTAAATAATCTTTCTTGATTTTGTCACTTTTCTTTATTATTTAAATAATCCATCCTGACTTTGTCACTTTACTTTATCATTTAAATAATGATTTCTTCTTTTAGGGAACTTTGACTTCTTTGACCATTTGGGGCTTCAAGCCAACACATGGGGGTCCTTCAACTTCCTATGGCCATAACTCTCAAATCGTGAGGAGTTATGTGACATTCCACATACCACCGAAAATGTCATGACAAGAACTATCCATCTAGGATAGTTTCACCAACAAATTATTTGATTTTCATCTCATTATTCCATATACAAGCATGGGTCCTCACAACCACAACTCAACCACAAAGCGTCTTCCCGTGAGGGATTTCACCATAAGGGTACCACTTTGGAGTTCATCCATTTGTGCACCTTATCAATCATGATAAGAAAACAATGAGTCATCAAACTATGCATAATATATCAAAGAATCCATCTTCATCATCTATCAATGACAACTCATTGATACATCTTCATCTATGCATCTTGATCCATCTTCATCAATTGGTTTTCTCTTGAAATATATCATTCTCATCAAGGATAATACATATACATTACATCAATCATCAATCACTCACTTGACATCAATCGATCAAACCATTGGAATAAATGACAACATGATCCAACAATCTCCCAAATAATCAAACCATTGGCATCAATGACAGCATGATCCAATAGGAGCCTCTCACAATGTCATGCCCAAAGTTGTTATCAAAGAACTAGGTCTAGAGATTACTAGGCCTTACCAAGACCTGTATTCCTTTGATTCTAAGAAAGTAAAATGTCTGGGATTGATAAAGGATATGGTGGTTTCTCTAGCACAATTACCCATGAAGAGTGTAGTGATGGACATTGTGGTGGCCGACATCCCCCCACATTTTGGCATGTTATTATCCAGAACTTGGGCTAAGAAGGTTGGAGGATCATTGCAAATGGATCTCACATATGCCACCATTCATGTTTTTGGTGGTGAGAAAAGGAGGCTATACAGAGAGGTAAGGTTAGCCTACATAGTCATTGATCATCAGAACCAAAGAAATCACCCCATTTATGTTGTTGAGGATGAGATGGGTTCGTTTGTTTTTCATTTAAACGACGATGAACCTGAAATATCGGTCAGCCAACGCAGAGATCAACCAATGACTAGTCAACATAGTAGGGTGTGGAAGATGTATTTCGATGGCCCTTCATCGAAAGAAAGATTTGGTGTAGGTATTCTCCTCATTTCCCCTTCAGAAGAAGTTATAACCCTCTCTTATAAGTTGGAGTTTGAGACTACTAACAATATAAATGAATATAAGCTCTGGTATTTGGATTAAGGGTTGCCAAAGACATGGCCATTGATTGTTTATCATTTTTTGGCGATTATAAGTTGGTCATCAATCAAGTGAGGAATATCTATCAAACTAAGCAACAAAGGCTCAAGCAGTATGGAAACAAGATATGGGACCTAATTGATAATTTCTTTCTAGCATTTAACCTCTCTTTCATTCCTAGAGAACATAATCAGAGAGTTGATTCTCTAGCCTTAGCTGCCAGCACGTTCGGGCCTCCCATTGGCCCAAATATTAAATATCAGGTGGAAATAAAACATAGAACATCCATACCAGACAACATAAAGCACTGGCAAGTCTTTAGTGATGATTTGGAGTTATAGATATTTCTTCACACCATTGACGAATTCTCCAATATCTCAATTGATCAAGAAAGTCAAGAAGATGAAAATGAGGAATTAAAAGGTCAACAAGCCTCTCATATGATGAAGATAGTGTCTGGTCATAATATTGTAGAACTGAAAACCATCCATATTCCAAAAGGACTAGTGCCTTTGGAAATATTGTTTGACAGTAATGATGTTTACAAAGGAACTGCCATGAAGGATCAAGAAGAAGAGGTGAAAGAATGCAATACTGGGACCACTAAGAGTCCCAAGATCATCAAGTTGTCCAAAGAATTAGTTGCAAAACAAAAAGACAGGTATGTCAGCCTCATTAAAAGGTTTGTTGATACTTTTGCATGTTCCTATGAAGATTTGAAGACATTTGATACTGACATCATCCAGCATAATATCCCTCTAAAAGATGGCTCCAAGCCGTTTAGACAGAAAATTCAACAATTTAATCCCATGTTAATGTCCATAATTGAGAAAGAGCTAAAAAGAATATTATATTCCAATATTATTGTACCATTGAGGTATTCAAACTGGGTGGCGAACTTAGTACTTGTAAGGAAGAAGAGTGGGGAGATACGCTTGTGTGTCGATTTAAAAAATCTAAACAAGTGTTCCTTGAAGGAAAATTAACCCCTCCCCAAGATGGACCATATTTTATAGAGGGTGGTAGGTGCACACATAATTTACTTGTTGGATGGATACTCTGGCTATAACCAGATAGTGGTTTGTGAGGAAGATAAAGAAAATACAACATTCACCACCTCGTGGGGAACATTCATGTATGATAAGATGCCCTTTGGGCTCATGAACATAGGGGCCAATTTTCAGAGGGCCATGGACATAGCTTTTGTGGGGGAGAAAGAAACATTTATGGTCATATACCTAGATGACATTACCATTTTCTCCAAGTCTAACAAGGAACATTTGTAGTATTTGGAGCAGGTCTTCAAGAAATGCAGGAGGTATGGGATATCTCTCAATCCTAAGAATTCTCACTTTTCCATGCCAAAAGGGAAGATCATGGGCCACATCATATCAGCAGGAGGCATAAACATTGATGCAAAGAGGATTTGTGCCATTCAAAAAATCGATATCCCCTAAAACAAAAAGGATATTCAGTCTTTTATTGGTAAGAAAAACTTCCTCAGACATTTTGTGCCTAATTTTGCTGAAATTTTGAAGCCTATTACTAACATGTTGAAGAAATATGTTATGATAAAATGGTCCTCAGAGGAAAAATCATATTTCCAAACAATCAAGAAAGATTTAGTTGAAGCATCTGTATTGGACAACCCTAACTATACCAAATATTTCTTCATCTTCTCCTTTGCCTCAGAGGAAACAATTGATATTGTACTGCTGTAGAAAAATGAGGAAGGGCACGAGAATCCCATATCCTTTTTTAGCAGAGTCCTATGAGATGTTGAGCTCAAGTATGATATACTAGAGAAGCAGACTTACACCCTAGTCAAAGCACTCAAGGCCTTTAGGGTTTATGTGATACAGTCTAGTCTAATGACCTTTGTTCCTAGTAGTAGTGTCAAAGAGATTATGTTCCAGCCAGACAGTGAGGGGAAAAGAGGAAGATGGATTGTCAAACTTTTGGAGTATGACTTGCACATAAATCCCACCAAGCTGATCAAGGGGCAAGGATTGGCCAAATTGTTATCAAAATCAAACTGCAAGGTGCTAGAATTGCATCATATCTTCACCCAATCATATACACCTATCATACAGCCTAGACAAGACAACTTAAAGGTATTTGAAAAATATTCCTCTTCACCTTGGTATAAAAACATCATCTATTTTCTACAACATTTTGAATGTCCACCAGATGTGAAGAAGACAAAGGCCAGGTCTCTCAAATTGAAAGCCATCAAATTCTTCATTTCAAATGAGAACCTGTATTAGAGAGATCCTTTTGGCATCCTGTTAAGATTTCTTGATGAAAATGAAGCTAAACAAGTCACATTAGAAATTCATAGAGGAGTGTGTGGAGGGCACTAACATTGGAAGGCCACAACGCTCAAGATATTGAGGGTAGGATATTACTGGCCCACCATTTTCTCTGATGTGTTTTCCACTGTTAGAGCTTGCAATGAATGTCATATTTTCGCAGGGAGACAAAAGTTACTATCACTGCCCCTGAAACATATCCAAGCCAGCATTTTGTTTCAACAATGGGGATTAGAATTCATAGGAGAAATAAATCCACCCTCTAGTGGACAACACAAGTGGATCCTCAATTCCACCGACTACTTTACCAAATGGATTGAGGTTGTGCCCACCAGGAATGCCACTGACAAGGTAATTATGAATTTCCTAGAAACTAATATTTTTGCCAGATTTGGTTTCCCCAGCAAGCTCGTAACAGACAATGCCCAAGAATTGAATTCCAAATCCATGATTGACTTCTGTGGCAGTCACAAAATTTCCTTGACACATTCCACACCCTATTACCCTCAGGGAAATGGCCTGGAAGAATCATCAAACAAGACTCTCATCAGAATCATCAAAACATTGTTGACTAAAAGAAAGAAATCCTGAGACTCTAAACTCAAGTATGCCTTATGGGATGATAGGATCAACACTAAGAAGTCTCTCGGAACCTCACCATTCCAGCTTTTTTATGGCATAGACGTTGTTTTTCCTACTCAGCTCGGTATACCAGTCCTGAAATTCTTGCAGGAGGATATTGAGGAGCCCAATGACATCCAATAGAGGATATTACAGATTATAGAAGTTCAACAGAGAAGAGAAGCACTTGATTAGAGAACAATGGCGTACCAGAGCAAGATCAAATCATCCTTTGATAAGAAAACCCAGAAGGATATTTTTCAGGAAGGTGACCTAGTTTTGAGGTGGGGTGCTAGAAGGGATGACAAGTCCAAGCACGGTAAATTCGAAAACCTCTGGTTTGTCCCTTTTAAGGTGATTGAAGTTCTAGACAACAACACGTTCATCCTACACAATCTAGATGATACAGAGATATTTGGAGGCCCAGTAAATGGGCGCTTCCTGAAACACTACTTTGTTTGAGGAAGGGGGAAGGTCCCTCTTGTACCATAGATGCTTTCCTTTATTGTTGCTTTTGATTAGTTAGTTGTGTGTGAATAAAGACTCCATAGACCAACAAGGCATTGGGGTGTAGTTTCAGTTTTTAATTCAATAAAATGCATGGCTGAGGGATCGTAATAGATACACAAGGATGAAAGAAAAGAAACAAAGGTAAGTGATGAAAGGTAAGAGCAGTTATATAATCTCAAGGCACCGATCTACAGTACTTAGCACCTCACAGGGATGAGCTATGCCCAGTTGGAGACAATGTTGTAACCTAGGTCTGCATCTCCTGCCTCTCCTCTCTTTTTCATATGCCTTCATCAAATTTTCCTCTTTTGGTTGGTTAATTCATTTTCCCACTACTGAGTGTCTTGG
>ML805141.1:152758-182876 GCA_009831015.1 Picea engelmannii | reverse complement strand
TTTCTTGAAGAGATGAAACATACGTCGTCTTTGGTTCAAATTTCTTATCATCGTGTTTTCCATGGATTGATATCACCACAAGTTTCCCAAGTATTTTTGTACGTACAAGGAATTCCTGTGCCCATGACGCATCGATCCAGTGCCACACATTTTGGGCTCAGACTGTGGGAACAGATAGGTAAATTTTCAATGATAAATATCCACCAAGCAAATCATATCAACGACTGTCGTCCATTCGGTGATGCAGAATTGCACAAAGTTTAAAACCTAGAGTCATCAGAAGACCCGAAGCCCAAATTGTCGAAGACTCGAAGATAATATGGGTCATTCATCTATCATGACATGTGACGATAGATCATCTACTTCGACAATATTTACTTCAGGATTTTTCCAAGAACAAACATTAAAAACTCCCGAAGAGACAAAGACCTGAAGACCTGAAGTGAATCAGGACCATGCATCAACAGATACATGTGAAAGCAGATCATTCACTTCAGAGATTTTCCTCCGGGAGATTTTTAGGTTTCACATTTGAAAGTACCGAAGAGACAAGGACCTAAAGTCCCAAAGTAAATCTATACCATCCATCAGATGGAGCACGTGGCAACCAACAATTGAGACACATGGCACACTCATGAGGCAGGACACATGGCATTCATCTCAGGTCATTTGGTTGTTTCATTTTCCCATTTCCTTAGGACACATGTCACCGTTCTTTCCAAGACACCTCAGCAGCCGTGACATCATACGACATCAAACCGCCACATCACTTTGGAGATTTTCCTACGGGATATCTTCGCGCTTAACATTTGAAACTCCCAAAGCCCGGACTTTCGAAATGAATCTAGACCGTTCATCCATCATGACATGTGGCGACAGATCATTCACTTCATAGATTTTCCTTCGGGATATGTTTCATGTTTCACATTTGAAACTCTCAAAACCTGAACTTCCGAAGTGAATCTAGACCGTTGATCCTAGGTCAACGCGAACCGTCGATCCTTGCAGTAGGTAAATTTCACCCAAATCCCGGTTTGTAATCAGATCGATGACTATAGTTCATTGCGGGGACATAAAATGCCCAAACGTTAATTTCCAGAGTGGTCCCATAATTTAAACCATGGTTTTTTTGGTAGAGTACATGGCAGCTTCTGGTGAATTGTAGGCCCAAAGGCACTCTAAATCCAAACCACCCTCAACAACCCCCACAATCACATGCTTGAATGACATCATATCACCATGTCACCTCACACATCATCTCCCCTCATCCTACTCACTATCCTCGCTCCCCTTAACACCTGAAACTTGTCCTCCGTTAAACCCCACGCTGATCTCCATCGATGATGGCCCACCTCTCCATATCAATGATCCTGAAGAACTCGGACCCCCTGCTCTCTAATCCGCATACCAACTACAACCCCCTTTGATTTCCTCTTGGGATGTTTTTCAATACCACCCCCTCTCGCCTTTCACCACATGTTTTCCACTCGCTTCCCAACCTATCTACTCCTCCTCTCCCTACGCTCCACCTGTATCCATCACTACTCATCATCTACCCTCGCGTTCATTCATCCCATATTTTGATCGGATGCTCATATACACGTCTCTCCTCATGTCCGATGGGCCGACAACCATTCCAGCAAAGCTATTTTACAGGAATAGATGGAAGCTGGAGGGATCCATACATAGTGTGCTTGGCTTCAAAAAGCTTAGGCATAGACAAAGAGCTAAGTCTCAGTCATAGGTCGATGCACATTAGTTCCAGAAACACTTCAAGAAGCTCTACGCATCCAACTGGTTATCTCCAGTGGCCTCCAACAACTCGCTAACATGTCTTCGTTCAACACAGAGCTCTTCTCTGTCACTCTAAGACCTATTTTCGGCCACTCAGTTCTTCCAACACATGCATCATTTCTATCACAGAGACAATAGTAGATTCATTTGATTAAGTCCAGCATTTTCCTAGATTATATGCAAGAGTGGTATTCTGTGTGTGATAAGAACCACACTTGTTGTTTAATTCTGATATCTTAGTGAAGTTAATATTTTGTTTTACAAACATTTCCCTAGATCGAGGTCTCAGTCCCCTAAGGATGAGAGCCTATGCAACTCTTTTAAATACTTAGTTTTTGGATATTGCAAAGGTCATATTTTTTGGGGAAGGAACAACAATACAACAAACTGGTTGGACCTCTTTTATGCATGGATTAAATCTCTCTCTACCTGGTGAACATACTCTTGATGATAGTGTTTCATTCAACTCTTCATGTGTTTTCATTCTTATCTTGAATACCATTTTTTATTTTTGCAACGTACATTTCATTTCCTTTCAACTATTGTATGACTTATGTTTACTGTAATATCCCTCGGCCGAACCCAAATGTAAATATAATCCAAGTATATTTAAGCTAGTGAGATGTTTAGATATCATTTTTGTAATACACTTTCATGGCATGGTGCACGCATATACTGCGCAGTAAAGGGATGCAATGTACACATTTCTCAATACCACACACAGTAACTAAAGTGCGTGCAACCTTAAAGACAGAGGATATAACACGTAGTAACTAAGTGAGCGCAATATTAAGGTCAACGAACCTTTGTGTATATAATATGCATTATAGGCTGGTGATCCAGTATTATAAGCCAGAATGCTTATGTTTTGGTATTAGGCCGAAATGCCTAGATGTCAAGGGCCAATGCGCCTACTTTGTACATGACTCATGATTAATATAAAATACATCACTGCGCATAGACCGATGACAATAAAAGAGATGGGGTACTGAACTTCACCAATTAGGGAAAGGGAGGGCCAAAAGTCAAGGGAATATTATATTAATATTTCCTAAAACATAAAGTATGGATAATTCTTTTATCCTAACTTCCAAAGTTGGGGACAAGTGGACCAAAGTAACTTCCAATATGACAAGTGTCAAGATGGGGACATGCATTCATATTGTGGGGAAACTTATATTATTTGGTGACTTCTCACAAATACCTTACCAGCAGCCCGACCACCATTATTTCGCACAAGGACTTCCAGGAAGATTTGATAGTGATTCTCTTCCATAATCAATTATCTAGTCAATGTCCCCATGACCATTTCACTCATTCATTCTGTTATCCTTGAGACAACCATTCCACCTTTCTGAAACCTGTTTCCCCATCCCTTTTGGTTAGTGTACCTGGTTATCTTGGAGTGGGATTGAAGAAGCATGTTGTCCGGCCCGTGATCATTTCTTTGGGCGAGAGAATTGTTGGGGATTGATTTCCGTTGGTGCTAAACGCTCTGAGACTTCCGGTCTGGCCTATTGCTGAAGCCCTGGAAGGGAAGTGGGGAAGCCGAGGGACTGTTGAGAAGAGAAGGGGCACACCTCCTTGGGTTCGATAGGCATGTGGGGAATAAGAGGCTGTAGGCTGTTAGTTGAGTGAGCACCTGAGATGAAGTCTTTCCTGTTGTCCATGATCCTTAGCCTGGATAGGAATTTATTTACCCTGGGTGGAGTTCAGTCCCAGCTTGGGGGTGATTCACTATTGAGAGTGATGAATTGTGTAATCTATGGCTGGGAGGTTTGTGGACATTCTGTAAGCAATTGGTGACAGTCTTTCTAAGATAAGTACCAATTGTGTGATATATGGATATGTTGTTTTGTTATTTGCATGCCCATGTTACGATTTTATCATATATGTGACTATGAGTGCTTCTGTGCTTATGGGTATTTTCTTGTAAATGATGCATATTGGTAATTACTGTTATTTGTAATATAAGAGTCGTGTTACAGAAAGTAATTGTTTGTTTATGTTTAGATGTAAATCTTCTGCGAGTGTGTTGTATGTATATGTTTTAGTTGCATGCAGTTTAAAGAGTAAATATAGGTGGCATTGCTTAGTTGACTATTGGGTATGCTACTGTATGTTCCACAGTATGGGAATGAAAGTGTTCCCTAGAGTAGCATGTTTTTGACCTGATGGATGGGAATGTTATCGACTGGTGTCAGAGAATGAGTAGTTTCTATGGAGTGGCGTACCCCAGCCTCAGGTTGGTCAAGGGGATCGTTACGGTATGGTATCATAGAATCGGTTCAACACTAAGCTTGGATGGACCAGAAGGGTGAAATCGAAGTGAATATTCAAATAAAAGTAACTTCAAAGTGACCTGAATTAGAGTCATAGAGTGTCCTTGGAAAACGTTGGCGTACTGGTGTGTGTGGTAAATTTAGCACCGCACGGGAAACTGTGGCATGCCAGTGTGTGCGGTAAATTGTTGTATCACGCGAAAGATTATTATCCATAGATGAACATGCTGAAATTATCCTTGCACGGTAAACACACACATAGTAAGGTGCACATGGGGTGCGCAAGTATTACTTAACGCAAAGGAGTTTTGTTAGTACGTGCATAAGTACGAGTATAAGTTGTTTCACGATAGTGTATTTAGTAGTATGCGCAGATATTCAAGTGTGAAGGAATATGTTAAACTTGACATGGTTCGTGCATAGAATGAAAATGCATGTGGAATATTGGTGCGTAGTGGATATTGGCGCACAACACTAGAATAGTGCGCGTAAGTAGTCGGTACGACGAAGAATAAATGCATAGTATATTTAGGTGCATGGAGAAGCGTTTACCTTGTAATATTTCTATGCACAATAATATAAATGAACAGGTCAAGTTAATGCATGTGAATTCGCTTGGAAGGCGAGGAGTTTGAGTTTAAATTGCATAATAATAAAAGAAAAATAAACACCTAACTGCATTGAAGCATTAATTAAAAAGAATTCTGAATTTTAATTTCTTTCGATTTAGACATATGAAAATAAAATACAAGATTACAAGAAAAATAATAATAATAATAATAATAATAATAATAATTATAAAAGAAAACAAGAGTCATAACATCACCAGATAGAAATTGTAATAAAACAGTCTAAAATCCATTTCTATATGTATATAATCATATTAATAAAAAAAATACAAAAGGATGATGACAACAGTTAGCCTGTTGTAAAAAGGGTCGTTGAAGAACAGGCCTATCATATCCGGTACTCTTCACCTCCGCTACTGGCTGTTCAAAATTCACTGAGACATGCTTATTTTAGTTGAATACTTACTTCATCTTAGCGATCTCCGCCTTTAAATATTAGTCTAACCAAACCGATTGATTTTTTCCAACACTTTCGACCGCTTTAACCTTAGATTCCTCCTTCTTATGTCGCTTACTCCTTTTCTTCTTAGTGGTTGGCCTGTTGATGACTAAATCCTTTATAGTGGGATTTAGTCTGACCTCCAATCGTGAGTCTATAACCAGCTCTGTGTGGAACTTAGTTCCTAGAAGGTGCGTGAGGACCCTTTCCTCCTTATTCGCAGGAAATCCTAGCATGTTGCTCGAATAACCAGTCTCACTCAACCTAGCTTTGTCCATGTATCTCAGGTTGGGGATACTGAAATGTGTCTTTATAGAGAGTAGGAAGTTTAGCAACTGAATATTACTACGATTATGGATACACAGATATCTTCATACTTGGGTAGTGGTAATTATAGAACTCAATTTATGAAGAACAGATAGATTACGTACAAGGAGTGTTGGGTTTCCATGCTCGACCAATCCATTTCGAATGATTATCTTTTGAGTTCGTTACATGGCGGCATTCAGCTGATGTCACATGGATGCAAAGTATCGAATGAATGGAGAAGGGTGATCTGACTAGTCGTCGCCCGTTCCATGAGTGGTGGATTTGACATGTTGAGACATGTGATACCACGTCTTGGAGAAAGTGGTTTCGACAATACAACCTTGTTGCGCAAGTGTATCTCAGAAGGCACTGCGTGTCAACGTTCTCGAGACTGGGGTCTTATCTAGAATTGTCATGGTGATAACACTAGGAAACTGGGAGTGATAATGTTGATGTGTATGTTGAATCAAAATGGTGCATATTCTCATGAATTGTTGATTGGTTAGTCTGATTAGTTTCGATGGCTGCACGTTTTGCAGAATTAACAATGACTCAGTCAGGACAGACTAGAGCAGAGTCTATAGGAATGGAAGAGGCATATGTGAATTACAGTCATCCAGAGAAGAGAAGAGGGATGGATTTCCATTTTGGCATGGAAGGAACAAACTCCAATGGACATGGAGAAGAAAGGAATGAAGATATGAATATGGCTAAGACCATTAAGAATTTGCAGAAGGATGTCCAAAGCCATAAAGCTGATAATGAAAGGCTTGTGAAATCCAAAGAGCAGTGGTATGACTTCAACATGAAGCTATTGGAAGGTTTGCATAGAATAGAGAAGAAATTGGTTAAGGAGAGTGACTCAAGTAGATCTGAGAGTCACAAATCTTCAGAGGATAAGAGAGAAGTAAAAAGTGCTAGTAGGCATCACCATCATTCTCATAGATATTCCCATAAGAGAGCAAGAAACAACTCAAGTCTATCCCCTGTCAGAAGGTATAAGAGATCTAGGGTGGATGAGCTGCGAGGAGAAATGAACAAAATAAAACCTCCTACATTTGATGGTGATCAAAAGAAGGATGAAGATGCTGAAACATGGTTGCTAGGCATGAGGAAGTATTTTCAATTGCATAATTATTCTTCCCATGCTGAAGGTAGAATCACTATCTATCAACTCAAAGGAAAGGCCTCCATGTGGTGGGATCAACTATTGCAGGTACAACACATTGTCGAGAAAAGTGTTACTTGGATAGAATTCAAGAAGTATTTTGAGAAGAACTACTTGACCAAGAGATACTATGGCAAGAAAATGAAAGAGTTCTTTGAACTTAATCTTGGAAGTATGACCATAGATGAATATGAGAGAAGTTTTCTGGAACTGTTGAAGTATGTTTCTTTCATTAAGGATGAGACAATCAAGATTCAACAGTACTTAAGTGGATTGTCATCATTCATCAGTGAAAAAATATAGTATGATGATTGTTACCCATGATTTTGGTCAATCTTGATGGTGTAATCAGGCTCCTCATAAGAACTTTCTCCTGAGAAAAGTGACATTCATCTCTTCCCAGAAAACTTACTTTTGAAGAGAGTTCGCAGGTTGCTAATATCCTAGGGTGAGAGAATGACCCATTCTCACAGGCTGCCTTCAGCTAGGGTGCAAACTTCTCGCACTGTGCTACATAGCTAGGGTGCGAACTTGTTCTAAATCATGGAAAAAGATGAAGTCTCGATGGTTCTAGAAGGGAATCTTCTAGAAGAATGGGTTGGCATTCGAATGGTTATCCTTTTACTGGTTTCCCTGATATTGTGGGATCATTCTTATCCAAGTAACCATATCATTCTCTCCTATATATTGATGGAATTCTCATGGAAAAGGTTAAGCAAGATTCATTGGAGAATTGGTGAAAGAATTGTGTGAAGGACCTATCTTGAACAAGAGCTTGGAGACTCTAGCAAGTCTATCAAGAGGAATTGTATCTTCTTCATACAAGGAATGAGCAAGTGTGTGTGTTGGAGCCAAGAACCACCGAAAAGAATCTTGCGACATCAAGTTGATCAGGTTGTATCTTCTACTTTTAATTAATATGATACAGTGGCATGTCCTTTTCCCATAAAGGCATTCTTACTTTATTGTGTAATTCCTTGATCATACACATAAGTTGGCAGTTGAATATATTTTTCTATCTTCACTTTGGTTGGTTTGTGTTGTCTTGGTCTTGACCTCACGAGAGCACCGGAGGGAAGCGGGAGCAACAAAGACCCTAGGAAGTGATACAAAGGTATGTTACTTGTTCCTCACTACTAGCTAATTCATGGTCAAAACTTAGGGAAAGAGTCATGTCATGTCCTGTTTTGTTCTAGATCCAGGTGGATCTAGGGAGATCTGTTAGTGTCCGCACCTACCGATTAGTCCGATAACAAAATTGGAGACTCCACTGGGGAGATAACCCGTTTTCTTTGTGGTTTTTGGTGTTTTTCCTTGGACATTTTCTCTTTCCTTACCTTTCTCCATTCATATCAATCTCTGAGTCTTCAGGATACCCCGATAAACCCTCTGGGTCCAGAGGCCTCTTCAAATTTTGTGTCTTCTTCCAAAAATTTGCTTGGTTTCAGACATTCTCTCACTGCACTGCATAGTGGCCTGCAAGAATATATTGAGTTCGCACCCTTCTTTTAGGTCCAATGCGAGGTTCTCGCACTCTGCTCAAAGTTGGCCTGCAAGAATGACCCATTCTCCCACTTTGTAATACTGTTAGCCTGCGAACCCTCTTTTCAAAATTTTGGATTTGCGATTCTTGCATTTTCAGCTGTCCAGATCAGTATAGGTGCCTACAAAGAGCTTCTTGGACCATTGGTTGATGTTTTCTTGTCTTTTTTTTTGTGCACAAACAGTCTTAGGAAATCAAAGGCTCTTCCTGTCCATTTTTCTTGACTTCCGTTTCTTGACTTTTCTCTGCAAAGATATACTCTCTGATTTTGGAATCTGAGTGTGATTTTTGGTTAAGAACCGACAATTGGTTGAAAGTTGAGCTTCTTTGTCTTTACCATTTGCTCATTATTTGAAAGATCACTTTTTTCATGCAATTAAAAAGAGTAGTTTGGTCTGCTTGTTATTTTTGTTTCCATTGAAAGATTGTTTTGGGTTTTTATCTATTGCTTGTTCATTAGTTTTTGGTTTTATTCACTCTCACCATCATGATGTAGGTCCTTTTTGAAAAGTGAATAACATTTTTCTTTCAAAAGCATTTTCGTCTTCAAAAGTATTGAAAATCAATTGTTGAAATTATTGAAAAAGAAACAATAGAGAATTTCTATTGATGCATGATTTGTTGCAATTGAATTTTAAAGGAAATTGTGCATCGTAGTTCAAGTTTGATCCGGAAAATTTCTCTTTCCCTCCCGTACATAGGATTCATTCAACGAAAATTGATATATTTCATTCTTATCCATGCATCATTGGGTCAGAGTCTCATACAACATCAGTTTCATCTCCGCTTCCTTTGAGTAACAACAACCCTTAATAACATTGCGCAATTGTAAAATTTAACTAGTAGATCTTTTCTAGGGCTCTATTACACCAACATTTAGCTAGGCTAGTGCTTTGGAATAGGTAGAGAGATACACTCTCCAAAGCACAAAAAACACAATAGCATCTTGTGTTAAGGAGTGCCAAATTCCATTTACAACATCTTGTCCTAGGAAGCCCTTCTTACACAAGGGTCAAACACGAGGTCGCATTGATATTGACAGAGTTACTCACCCTGCTTTGTTGATATCGGTGTAGAGATTGCACGTATTACTGGGGTCACTTGGAGGTATACCCACAATGATGAGTGGAAGCCTTTTGATTTTATTTCAGGCTATATACCCTGCCCTTGCGTGTGGATTAGAATGTCGACTGTCCCCCCGGGCTTTATTATTTCCGGTGGTAACCTTAGCGGCCTATCTTTCTAGGGTCTTACACAAGGTGACTGTGAAGGGGCAAGTCTTCATGGTACCTAGAATCGATGTTGGCCAAACTCACTCGGGCTCCTTGGAGGGTATACCCACGATTATGTGTGGGAGCTTGCACCAGGGTGTAAGTCCGTTAAGTAGGTCGTCAGTGTAACTTTTCCACCCTAGCCTAGTCCCTTCTCATCTCGTTGTTGCGACGTTGGATTACATCACCAACTAGTGGCTTCGGAATTAGAAGGTCTTGATTGCTTGGTATTGTTTCCTAGATTTTGTTTACTAACGCGTGTTGTTTGTTTACCAAAGTTGACCATACAATTTTCTTCATAAGTTTGTCACTTGTTTACAATAACTCCTCCACGTCGTTCACGTAGAATGCGGGGTTTATCTCTAGAGCATCTGGAAGGTTCTCAACCCCTGCCTACAAGCTCACTTGAGGGCTCTCCTTAGAAGAGTGAAGTCCAAGATGTCACCGTGCCACAAGTGGAATGAACTGACTCTCTAGAACATTTTCGAATTACCAATACTCGATAGGACTTTCGACTTCACCCCGATTCTGAGCGACAGTTTATGCGAATGAATTCTTCTGGAGACTTAGTTGTTGTGTCTTCTGGATCACCGGTTGGACCCTTTCCAAGCATAGAAGGCCAAGATCCTTTTTGGTCTACGAGCGTTTTTAAACGGGACCATTTTGGTGTAGGATCAGGCATTGAAACCATCATCTCACCTGTGATTTCCAAAATCATCTCACCTGTGATTTCTAAAATCTCTAGCCCAGAGACAGTACCGTTTACTACCGCCTATTACTTTCCTGGTACAGACGACGCCCCACGATCTAAACACATCTTGACCATCCCTATTGAAATGGACCATCACACAGATATTACGAGTTTTCACACCAGGATTACCGCAGTTAGCCAAGCCCCCATCGGCACACCGCTCATGCCCAGTATCACCCCAACACTACTGCCCGGATACTGTGCATTGAATGCTTCCATTTCAACTCCTCCGCAAACCCCATCTAGCTCTCCTGGTGGTACCTCTTCTTCTGGGCACTCTCTTCCTGGTTTTATTTCGACACTCCCTCACTTTCCTTTTGGAGGACCTTTCTCGTCCTCCACTGGCAGTCTTAATCCTAGTGGCATTATTCCGTCATTCACACCAAATTACCAGATTCCCGTTGGTGGACAATTTCACCAAGGTGGTATGACTCAACCCCCTCTTAGTGGGCAAATTCCTATTGGAATTCACATCCCAATTGGAACACAACCCCCAATTGGAACGCAAATCCCAATTGGAACTCAACCCCCAATTGGAACGCTCCCCCCAATTGGGACACCACCTTCGATAGGAAGACCAACCCCACCTTATCGACAAAACATACCTCCATCCTTGGCCCAGTATTGGAATCAGTTGATACAACATCCTCCTCAATCTACTTGGGGGCAGTAGTTTCCACCTGCATCCGTTATACCCCCTAATATAGCCCAACCATATCCAGGTACATTCAATCCTATTTGGGACTTGCATGCTCAAACTTACGTCCCTGTTCAAGGATACAATCCCATGAGCTACTATCCTCTCCAACTGCCACCGAATATGCCTGGGTCTTCACATTATATGTAGACTTCTTATGGTCCTACTGGTTTGTCGATGGGTCTTCCACCCCAAATCCACCAGTATCCGCAGGTGAATTGACAGTTACCCTTTTTGGCCACTTTGGATCTTTCAGATTTGTCAAGGATTTTAAATGATCCAATTCGTCACTCTCCCCAATGGCCTGCTATACCAGCCAAGCTACCATCAGATATCCCTAAATTTGACGACAAAGCGGGAGAGGACCCGAACAATCACGTCATGACTTTTCACCTCTAGTGTTCATCCAACTCGTTGATAAATGACTCTATTCGTTTACGTCTTTTTCAACGAACCCTCATAGGTTCTGTTGTGAAGTGGTATATAGAATTAACACAAGGTTTCTTCGTTGATTTCAACACCCTGGCTATGGATTTCCTCACACACTACCAGTTACCGATTTTCTATGAAACGGGGACTGCAATTTTGAGTTCTTTCAAACAAAACAAAGCCACTCATATATCCGATCACATTCATGAGTGGTGACAGAGACGACGTCTCATCAAAATCAGACTCCCCGATCAGTTGCTGGTAGAGTGGTTCACCAAATCATTTGTGAACGACATCGGTCGTGACATCACCATGGCTGAAGTAGTCACAGAAGAGCAGGCCATAAGTCGTGCTCAATACCTTGACCTCGTTTACTCACAAACGGGTACCCTTTACGACTTACTACCTGACTTACCTCATCCTTCCACTTCCGCCACTTCAACTACTCTAGCTGCTTCACATGCAACCGATGGTGTGATTGGAACTTTCTAGGCCCAACCACATTCCACCTCAAGCACCAACCCGAAACCTGCTTCTTCTAATGTTCAAAATGCTTCGTCTCCTGCCCCTCCCATCGGAAAGACTTCTAAGGTAAATGCAGTTCAATCTACCCCAGCTGGTAAAAAAAAATCGAAAAAGGGAAGGGGTAAGAATATGGAGGACAAAATACTTCTCAAGCAGAGAAAACCAAAACTACACCTATTGACGATCGAGATAAGCGCAAACCTCGATACCCTTGTCTTATCTGTGGTGATGATCACTACACGAAGGATTGTCCACAACGCGCTGAGGTCACTAAATTCCTTCAAGGAGCTCCAAAACCACCTGCTCTGGCCATTTTGTTCCAACCCTTCTTGTCTCAACAACAGGCTCAGTTGGTCATTCATGACCAACCTTCATCTTCTACTACATCCTATGTATTGATGTGTATTGGCGATTCAAAGTAGAACGACATTGCACTAACCACTCGAGCCAAAGATTATTTTCCCTCTAAATAGAAGGTTGATGACCTACCTCCTTCCTTGGTACAACCCTCTCCCGCGACTCCACCTACCAATGGTCCTCTTCATCTCAAATGACCAAGCCTCGACACAGTTCTTCGACCCCCCCCAAAGGGCATTGTTCGGAAATCATCTTTCAATCCTCATGCTCGTGCTGCCCAGAACTACAACATTGTTGAAGAATAAGCCCAAGCACCTTCTGCAATGTTAGCCCTTGAAGTCCTTCAAAGTTGTCCCACACAACGAAAGGCATTGTTGAAAGCTATTGGTGGAATCGACCCGACGGATACGAATTTAATAATTTTTGACTTGGAAGATCACATTCCAAGGTTACCCCCTCAACTCATGTTCCAGATCCAAGTGATTGTCTCTGACAAAAAAAATTCTCGAACCGTTATCGACGAGGGTGCCTCAACCTGTGTCATGTCTCTTACTTGCTGGAAAGCCATTGTCTCTCCTTCTTTGAACGAATCCCAGAACACTCTCAAAGCCTTCAATGGATCCGGTTTTAAACCCTATGGTGTCCTTCCTTCATTGTCCATCACGTTAGAAGGAAAAACGATCCAAGTCAAAGTGAAAGTCTTTGACGCTCCCCTTGATTACAATCTTTTGCTTGGCCATAGCTGGATCGATTCCATGTGCGTAGTTGTGTCAACCCTGTTCCGTGTGGTACATTTCCCACATCAAGGGAAGGTAGTCACTATCGACCAATTATCCTTCTTTAATTCCGATACTCGTAATGGCAATGTACCGTTTATCGCTAAAACCCCACCGGGTTATGAGAACGTCGGTGTAGGCCTTCTCAAAGATTCTTCGTTAATGGGTACTTTCCCCATTCCACCGCCTGATATTCCACACTCATCTGTTGCTTCAATCAACATGATCTCCACCTCGATTCATGAACTTCCTGTGTCTCACAACCCATGGATAGTACCTGACCCTGGAGATTATCTTCGTTATGACGACGAAATGTCATTAAGTCCGGTCGAATCTGCCTATCAGGCCATTCAATCAGCAACACCTTCTACCCCCTCTCTTGGTGATTTGTTTCCAGATCCCTTCCGTGTCATTTTTCCCACAGACGATATGATCATGTATGTCATGGAAGACACCCCTTGGAATGATAGACATCATCATTCCATCCTATTCCTGGAGCAACATACCATTGAGAATTACTAATGGATCTCGACCCCGTCGACCGTTTTCGTCATCTCAACCATTCCCGAGTCCACACATGATGTGTTTTTCGAAGGAAAATTAAGCAATATCTCACCCACTATTCCCCTCGACATATCCATCAAACCTGGGATTGTCGAAAATGTCCATATCAGAGCTTCGTGTTCTTCTGACGAAATCGTCACCTACACATCCCTTTTCAAAGAGTTTCATGACATCTTCTCCTGGAGCTACGAAGAAAGGTTGGGTATCGACCCCGACATTGTGATACATGAGATCAAGACATACCCCGATGCTAAACACGTCTGGCAACGCCTTCGTCCAATTCACCCACATAAAGCGGCGGCTATGAAGCTTGAAGTCAAGAAACTTCTCAAAGCTGGCTTTATTTGCTCGGTGGCCCTCACTGACTGGGTTTCCAATCTTGTCCTGATCGACAAGAAACAAGGCACAATTCATGTATGCGTTGATTATAGGGATATCAACAAAGCTTGTCCCAAAGACAACTTTCCTACCCCCTTCGTCGATCAGATTGTCGACGATTGCACCGGAAGTGAAATATTCTCTCTGATGGATGGTTTCTCCAGGTATAATCAAATCAACATTGTTCTCGAGGATCAACATAAGACTGGTTTTATTTGTCCTTGGGGTACTTTTCCCTATCGGAAACTCCATTTCGGTCTCAAGAACGTTGGTGCAACTTTTCAACGCACTATGTCTTATGTGTTCCATGATATCAAGCACATCGTACAACCATACCTGGATGGTTTACCTGCTCACTCAATGTGTCGAGTCGATCATCCAACCCACCTCCGAGCCATTTTTGTCTGCTGTCGGTTCTACCGTATACATTTGAATCCTCATAAGTGCATTGTTTGCGTGGAATCTGGACGACTTCTAGGTTTTATTGTTTCGCGTCAAGGGATATAGGTGGATCCTTTAAAGGTTGAGGCAATCCTTAATCTCCCTCCTCCTTCTACCCTTCGCCAGTTACAAATTTTGCAGGGGAAAGCAAACTTTCGTCGTCGTTTTATTCCAAATTACGTCGAGATAACTCGTGGATTTACGCGGCTACTAAAAAAGGGGTCTGATTTCGTATGGGATACCATCGCCAACAATTCTTTCGAATCTTTGAAATTTTCACTAACACATGCTCCGCTTCTCTTTCCCCCCGATTACGCTCGCGATTATTTCCTCTACCTTGCTGCCTCGGATTACACCATTAGTATGGTTCTCATCCAAGAGGATGATGCTAACGACGAACATGTTATATACTACTTGAGTCAAAGTCTAACGCCTACCGAAATCAAGTATTTACATGTCGAAAAACTGGCCTTGGCAGCCATCCAAGCCGTCCAACGCTTCCGGCACTATATCCTCTCTCACAAGACTACAGTGATTTCTAACTACAATCCTATGCAACACATTCTCACACGTCAATTCCTAGGGGGAAATTACTCCAAATGGATCATGATATTCTAGGAGTTTGACTTGGAATTCGAATGCGCCAAGTCCAAGAAGTCCTTAGTGTTTGCTGAGTTGATATGCGAATTTCCCTATTCTGAAACGAAAAATGTAGCAGCTGATTCATTACCCAATGAATCCCTTTTCCTCATCAGCTCTGATGATCTTTGGTATGGGGATATAATCATATATCTCCAAACCCAGACTTTTTGGCCAACTTTTTCTAGTACTGACCGACGTTGAATACGCTACCAAGTCCGTCAATATATTATCCTCGGGGATACTCTTTATCGTCGGGGGATTGACTCCGTTTTTCGATGTTGCCTCACGTTCGACGAAGCCGAGAAATCTCTGAATGACTACCATTATGGAGCCTGTGTTGGTCATATGTATGGGTATGCTACTACCCAGAAGATCTTACGCACAGGGTAGTTTTGGCCTTCTTTATTTAACGACTGCATAATCGCCATTCAAAAATGCCATGCTTGCCAGACCTATAATCAGAAGATACGGTCACATCCTACTCCTCTTCACCCTGTGGTCTCCATTGGTCCCTTTGTGAAATGGGGCATCGATTTCATGACATGTCACCCCCACTCGGCCAAGGGGTGTGGATACATTATTGTAGTCGTAGATTACTTTATGAAACGGGCCGAGGCGATGCCGAAATTTGACAACACTGGAAATAACACAACATTATTCATTTTTAATCACATCATAGCTCGTTTTGGTGTTCCCCAGGATATCATCACTGATCACGATAGCCACTTTAGAAACTTCATGATGTCCAAACTTACTGAAAAGTTGGGTCTTCGCCATCAAAACTCAACACCCTATTACCCACAAGCCAACGGCCAAGTTGAAGCAATTAACAAAGTTCTCATAACTATGCTCCGACGAATGATAGGGATTCACAAAACAAGTTGGCACACAATGTTGTTTTCGGCATTGTGGGATTACCGGACATCCATCAAGTCCACTACTGGGTTTACATCTTTCCGGTTAGTCTATGGTTTGGAATCCATTCTACTGATTGAATGCGAGATACCCTCTTTAAAACTAGATGTTGAACTCCTACCAACCACTTATGCTAAGGAAGAACATCTATTGTATCTTATGCGATTATACGAAACTCAACGCGATGCTACCCTAGTCATAGAAGCTCAGAAAAAACGTGTCAAGGCCCAATACGACAAACATGTCAAGCCTCGCGTTTTCTCCGAAGGAGATCTCGTTCTCCTCTATGAACAAGATCGAGATATGCTAGGAGATGGAAAATTCGAAGCCATGTGGCGAGGTCGTTATATCATTCGATGATTTTTGGAAAAAGGGGCTTATGAGTTAGTAGATTACGATGTTATCCCTTTGAGTGAACCCAGGAATGGGTTGTACTTGAAGAAATATTATGCATAAAATCACCTATGCATGAGTACTTGTATTTTTATTGTATCATACTTCTTGTGTGTTACTGTATCTTTCTTTTGTCGTTATCTGGTCTCTACCCTTATGTGATGTTGTGTTTGATTTCCAGATGTTGAATTCTTCACTACCCTACATTGGCTTCACTAATGGCGCTAGCCGTAGTACTCAGAACCTTGCTTCCGCTGCATGGGCAATTTACGCCCCTACAAATGAACTGGTCTCCTTACGAGGTGTGTGTCTCGGCCATGTGACCAACAATATTGTAGAGTATAACATTGTTATCAAATTGTTGATTGGTGCTATCTCGCTCAGAATCTGTCATTTGGTTGTGCAATTCGATTCGCAGCTTGTAGTACTACAGTTAAGTAATGTATATACTATTCGAAGTCCTACTTTGTTACGGGTGTATTTGTGAATTCGCCTCTTGGAACGTTATTTTGATTATATTGAATATCAACATATTCCTAGATGTCTAAATACATTAACTGATGCATTGGATAACTATGTATTAGATAGACATTTGGATCATTTATAAATCAATCACATCAATTTTCACACAACACAAGATAAACCGGTAGACACTATATGTATATATAACAATCAAAAGAGTTTTTACAAAAATTTTTGTCCGAGGACCAAAATTTCAAAATCTGAAGCTCATAGCTTCTACAAAGTGACTTCATGGATGATGTTCATGGTAACACACGACTTCTCGGGCAACCCTACGAAGTAGTCAACCAATGGACTCTGACACTCCTACTGTATGACGCTGATAACGTCGTGGAACCTCTCCAAGAGGCATGTCTGGAATATCTGTTGTCAAAACCTCTAGGTTTTGTTCCACCACTTCATAATCCTCGGCATCCCATCATGGCACTGGCGCCACCTCTCCTCGCCGCTAAATAGGAGAAGTACCAGGAGGTCGGTAAGGTCCCACATCTGTGTCATAAAAAAAATAAAAATTGTATTTAGTCCTTCGACGAACATATAAAAAACATTTGCATATGATAAAATTCATAAAAACATTTAAAAAAGAAAAAAATGTGTACTTCTTACCAAGTTCCCCCCACTGAGAACCCTCGGGCAGGACTAAGTCCGGATCTCCTTGGAAATCCAACCCGACATAAGCATAATCGTCGACCATCAACATATGTGGTCACAACCAGTCAAAGAAGGTATCATCATATTTGATAATTTGTCCAGCTACATGTCGGGCCATGAGCTGACACCATCTCATCATTATTGGATCTGTTGGGACCGGTAAATCCCACTCAACCTGCAGCCTCAGTAACGAAAGCCTCTCAAGGAATAAGGACACCAACAAAGACCCGTACCCAAATTGCTTTAGGTTACCTCGCCTGCATTTGGTCAACTACCTCTTCATGCTACGAAGCACTGCATCTGCCCAGTTAAAAACCCGAGGCTTAGTACACTCTATGGCATACTAAAAGTAGCTCTGAAGAGCCATCTGAGGAGCAGAACTCCCAGCCATATGAGAAATGGTAAACAAAATAGTGCGGAGGGTCAAATCCCACACTCCCCAAATAGCTACTTTTCCTTTGCTCCTCTATGCCTCTAAAACACAGTGTAAGTGACAGTACTCACTCATAGGTAGCCCACCACCTCCACTACCAATCAGGTTCACGTGGTACCCACGCCGTGACAGTCCTGTCAAGAAGTAAATGTCCTCAATATCCAAGGACAATGTGTGGACCCCTACATGGAATACTTGTTGATCGAGATCCCACATATGCACAAGGTACTCCAATAACCTGACTTGGGCCCTCATGCCTAGGATACAAAATTACTTCAGAAGGCCACAGTTTCGCAAAGTGGCAATGGTGGGTGGATGATTTTCGACAATGGTATTATCTTCTTCGTGCTCCCTTTCGCGCCATTCCAGAACCATTGTGATGGCCAAATACCTGCATAAGAAGCACAAGAAGAATATTAATAAATCTATTCAACATTTGGTATCTTTTCATTGACCAAATTTTTAAATTTTTTTTACACTTTGCGGTTCTCGCAGTTGCCCTTTAGGCACAGTGCGAGGTTCTCACAGGCACCTTTGGGCTCACCTGCGAGAATGGATGAGTGCAATAATAGCCCCCAAAACCAACTCAAAAATGTGTTTTTGCCAATGAAAATGAAAATTTAAACCATGAAAAGGTAGAGGACAAAGAGCCTACCTCACTGTCGCTGATGGTTCGTCGAATGGATGCTCGTAACTCTCGCAATCTGATGCCGAATTTCAAGGGTAAAAGAGGGGTTTTTGGGATCAAATAGTGGTAAAGATAAAATGATATGGTAAAAAGAGTTTTTACTTCTTTATATTTACTTTTACCATGTTATTGGATTTTTATAATAATTTATTTATTAAAACCTGATGCCTAATGCCTTTTTTGAGTACAACGTTTGCAGGCGTAATGACTTTGATGTTCATGCACAAGGATGCAGATATATTTTTCTTCTTTATCACATGTTTTGATTGTTTTTTATGGTTTTTGTACAAAACCTCGAGCTTGGTCTTTGTCCGTTCTCACGCTCGAAAATACATGAGAACATGATCGAGCACACTTTTATCACTTTTTCAGGCTCAACAAGGTTATACGAAAAAGGAACCCCCCTGGAGTCCTCTTTAAGCTCTTTTCAGACTCTCTAAACATGAAAAGATAGCCGAGCGACCTTGCTATTTTCACGCTCGATAAAATATTTGAAGAAAGCGTCTGTTGGGTGATAATTTATCTCTTTTTCGATCTCATCAGACTATTTTATGAAAAAGGAACTGAGAGAGTTCTCTTTTAAGTGTTTTTCTAGACTCTATAATCATGAAAAACCTTCGAGTTTTCTATATTTGGACTCGTTAAACAAACATCGACATACCCGTAATGGGATCGAACCACTCCTTCCTAGGGTTCGTTAAACATACTCCGAAGGACTTATTCGAAGGATAAGCTTATATCAACAAGCATATGTTATCCTCCTCAAGCTTGCGTAAAAATAAAGAGGTACTCGCCAGAAATGGTAGGGGAAAATTTGGGAAAGGGATATGTTCTCATCTTCATATTGATTGGCAGTAAGTGTCGCTCTTGAACATGACACCCCCTATTCATTATTTGAAGTTGGTTTGGGAAATCCATTTGTCTCTCATTCGATTTGCTACAAGGCCATACCCTGTGTCGTTTCTGAGTCAATGCTGCCAAATCATTGGTCGTGTCGTTCATATGTTCAAGAGAAGTTCATCTGAAACCTCTATTGAGTCGGCCATATGAAGTTTTCCATTCTCTCCGTGTCGGCCTTCCCTGTGTCAAGTCCAACTTACATCATACTCTATTTCACCTTCAAAATCTATTACTCATTTCATGTCATTGATGGGGGATGCATCAAGGCCCTCCTGTGACGAGTTTTGTTCCATCGAATTCAACTCATTATCCGGAATCAAGACTTAGAAATTTTTTGGTACCTTGGAACCTGCATGCCTCAATGGCAGGTTTCCTCGCTTTCGATAGTGGGTTTACATCATTGACCCCTGATAGAAATATTCCATTGGATGTTTGACCTCAACTCATTCATTCACATTTGAATGATTGTACTAGAGTACCTTGGGAGTCATTGACATTAATGGTGATTTCCCTCGCATTTGTTAACGGTTTCATCAATGACCGGTAATTAAGTGGTTTCTACCATGTTCGACTTCAACACATGTAATCACATGGTTAGATTCGAACTTTTGGGTGACGAGATTGAAGACCCTGGATATCATCTCTTTGTCTAGGTTGCGATGGAATATGTATAATTTTCAACACATAGATCCACTTTGTATGTCTCGTGGCTATGTCGTCTTAATTTGAATTTTCTCACATAGATCCACAATGTATTCTTGGTGGCTATGCTATATTTTTACGGCATGGATCCACAGTGTATGATTGGTGGCCATGACCTATGTCTACAATGTCATCTGTCTGTGATCTGAGTATGGGAATGCCTACCTCAGAATTAATATATATGATATTCTGCAGATGCTTAGTTGTTCGTAGGTTTCTGATTAGGTGCGCTCCTGGTTTTCGACACACACGTGCAGTTTACAAAGTCTTTCGGTTGTCATTGATTCTGGCCTCATACTTTGGAGGGCATTCTATTACCCATGATTTTGGTCAATCTTGATGGTGTATTGATGATGGTGTTCTCAGGCTCCTCATAAGAACTTTCTCCTGAGAAAAGTCACATTCATCTCTTCCCAGAAAACTTACTTTTGAAGAGAGTTTGCAGGTTGCTAATATCCTAGGGTGCGAGAATGACCCATTCTCGCAGGCTGCCTTCAATTAGGGTGCAAAATTCTCGCACTGTGCTACATAGCTAGGGTGCGAACTTTTTCTAAAGGTTGGAAGAAATGAAGTCTCGATGGTTCTAGAAGGAAATCTTCTAGAAGAATGGGTTGGCATTCGAATGGTTATCCTTTTACTGGTTTCCCTGATATTGTGGGATCATTCTTATCCAAGTAACCATCTCATTCTCTCCTATATATTGATGGAATTCTCATGGAAAAGGTTAAGCAAGATTCATTGGAGAATTGGTGAAAGAATTGTGTGAAGGACCTAGCTTGAACAGGAGCTTGGAGACTCTAGCAAGTCTATCAAGAGGAATTGTATCTTCTTCATACAAGGAACGAGCAAATGTGTGTGTTGGATCCAAGAGCCACCGAAAAGAAGCTTGCGAAATCAAGGCGATCAGGTTGTATCTTCTACTTTCAATTAATATGATACAACGACATGTCCTTTTCCCATAGTCATTCTTAATTTATTGTGTAATTCCTTGATCATACACATAAGTTGACAGTTGAACATATTTTGCTATCTTCACTTTGGTTGGTTTGTGTTGTCTTGGTATTGACCTCACGAGAGCACCGGAGTGAAGCAGGAGCAACAAAGACCCTAGGAAGTCATACAAAGGTATGTTACTTGTTCCTCCCTACTAGCTAATTCATGGTCAAAACTTAGGGAAAGAGTCATGTCCTGTCCTGTTTTTTTCTAGATCCAGGTGGATCTAGGGAGATATGTTAGTGTCCACACCTACTAATTAATCTGATAACAATTATACCAAGACATTAGAAGAAACCATAAGGAGAGATAAATGCTTATATGACCAGCTGAAAGCAAGACCATCTTTCCAAAAGGCTTTGGAAGATAATAATAAATTCAAGACGGATTAGAGAAAGAAGGGACCTAAGCCACCTTTCTTCATAAATAATCCACAATGGAAACAAACGCATAAGGAAACTAGAGTGATTGACACAGGGAGTCAAGGGCCAAGACAACCACCTATGCAATGTTGGGGTTGTAAAGAAGACCATAGGTTCAGAGATTGTCCTCACAGAGGTGAAAAAGGTAAGGTTGTTCACAATTTACAACGAGCTGAGACAGTAGAGGACATGGGTAGAAATGTGCCAAGGATTTATGCAGCCCTAGAGAACAAGCAATCAGAGTATCATTCCCACATGATTGAAGTGGAAGGTATGATCAACAACCAAACTCTTGCTATTTTAATTGATTCAGGAGCTAGCCATAGTTATATAGACCCAAAGATGGTGTAAAGTTTGCATTTACCAAGAAGCAAGCATGGGAGATCCTGTTTGGTGCAACTGGCTATAGGAGCTAGAAGAAAAGTTAATGAGATGGTTAAGTCTTGCCTCATAGACATAAATGGACTAAATACTAGGGTAGATTTGAACATCTTACCCTTAGGTTCCTATGAATGTTTAATTGGGATGGATTGGTTGGACCCACATCATTCTCTATTGGATTGTAATAACAAAGCATTCACTTGCTTAGATAAAGAAGGGAACCAAAGGAAATTTCAAGGAATTCCTAGGGTAGTAACCGTTAGAGAAATTTCAGCATTACAGCTGAAGAAATGTTATAGAAGAGGATGCCAAATATTTGCAGTTCATATGGAGGAGACACCTAAAGACAAGGTGCCAAATTTGGAGGATTATCCAATCCTGAAAGAGTTTGAAGATGTATTCAAGGAAGTACCAGGACTACCCCCAAGGAGAGACATTGATTTCTCTATAGATTTGATGCCTGGAGCAACACTAGTATCAAAGAATCCTTATAGGATGAGTACACCAGAATTGAAGGAGTTTCAAATGTAGCTTGAAGAAGTTATGAAGAAGGAGTATATACACCCAAGTGTATCACCTTGGGGTGCCCCAGTCTTGTTTGTGAAAAAGAAATATGGAACGTTAAGATTGTGCATTGACTTCAGAAATTGAATAAAGTGACTATTAAGAAAAAATATCCTCTACCAAGGATTGATGACCTCTTTGATCAATTGAAGGATGCAAGGATATTTTCAAAGATAGATCTCAGATCAGGATACCATCAGGTAAGAATTAAAGAAGAAAATATTAACAAGACCACCTTCAGGACAAGGTATGGTCATTATGTATTCACGGTGGTACCATTTGGATTGTCAAATGCACCAGTTGTTTTCATGTGCTTAATGAATAGTATTTTCTGAGAGTATTTGGACAAGTTTGTCATTATCTTTTTGGATGACATTCTTATATATTCCAAGTTAGAGGAAGAGCATGAACATCATTTGAGGATGGTGTTGCAAGTATTAAGGGAGCATCAGTTGTATGCCAAATTGAGAAAGTGCTCATTTTATCAGAAACAAATTCATTATTTGGGGCATATCATCTCAAAAGATGGGATAGCAGTGGACCCTGAGAAGGTAGAAGCCATTAGAGAATGGTCAGCACCAATTAATGTGACATAGGTCATATCTTTCATGGGTTTTCATGTTACTACAGGAGATTCATTGGAGTATTCTCAAAGATAGCACACCTAATCAATTCCTTGAAAAGGAAAGGTATGAAGTTTCAGTGGACGACGGACTATGAAAGGAGTTTCCAACATTTGAAACAATTATTGACAAGTGCTCCAATACTAAGGATCATAGACCCAAATGAAGATTTCATTGTATGCACAGATGCATGTAATGAAGGACTGGGTGGAGTCCTCAGTCAAGATGGATTTGTGATATGTTATGAATCAAGGAAGTTGAATGAGCATGAAATAAACTATGCCACTCATGATTTGGAGTTGGAAGCCATAGTGCATGCCCTGAGGAAATGAAGACACTACTTCATGGGAAAGATGTTTGAGCTAAGAATAGAGCACAATGGTTTGAAATATTTATTTGATCAGCCAAATCTAAATGCTAGACAAAGCAGATTGTTAGAATTTCTAAGAGAATATAACTTTGATATAAAGCATATCACAGGGAAAGAAAATAAAGTGGCTGATGCACTTAGCAGGAGGGTGCATGAGCTTCATGCTATAACCATCAACATGAATCCGACTAATGTTAAAAGAAAATTTCTGGAGGCTACAAATACATATCTGCAGTATAGATAATTGGTAGCAATGCTACAACAGGGTAAGATAATTTGGAAGATGGATATTTATAAGTTGGGAGTAGATGGAATACTGTTGCATAAGAACAAATTTTTTGTACCAAATGTCCAGGAATTGAAACGTATAATTTTGCATGAGATGCATAATCCTCCTTATGCAAGGCACCCTGGATATTATAAAACTGTAACAGCAGTCAAGAGCCAATACTTTTGGCCAGGTATGAAGAGAGAAATTGCAAAATACATTGCTAGGTGTATGGAATGCCAAAAAGTTAAAATAGAGCATAGGCACCCAACAGGATTGCTGCAACCTTTGCCCATTCCTAAATGGAAGTGGGAAGTGGTGACAATGGATTTTATTACGGGATTTCCCAGAACAAGCAAGCTACATGATTCGATTATGGTAGTGGTGGACAAGCTTACAAAATCTGTCCATTTTATTCCACTAAAAACTACTCACAAAGCAGTAGATGTTGTTGATAGTTTCATGAAGGAAGTGGCACGAGTGCACGAAATTCCTAAAACAATTATGTCTGATAGAGACCCAAAATTCACCTCGACTTTATGGAAAGGATTTTTCAAAAGATTCGGAATGAATCTGAACTTTAGTACATCTTATCATCCCGAGTCTGATGGACAGAAAAAAAGAGTGAACAGGGTGATAGAAGATATGTTGAGAATGTATGTGATGGATAAACCATCAAAATGGGAAGACTACCTACACTTGGTAGAATTCACTTATAACAATGGGTATCATGCATCATTGAAAATGAGCCCATTTGAAGTACTTTACAGTATAAGGTGAAATACTTGAGTAAGCTGGGATAATCCAGCTGATAGAACAGTAGTTAGGCTAGAGTTGCTCAAGGAGATGGAGGAACAGATGTAAAAAATTAAGCAAAATTTGAAAACTGTCCAAGATAGATAGAAACGTTATGCTGAAAAAAATAGAATCCATAGAGAATTCAAAGTGGGTGATCATATTTTCCTAAAAGTAAAAGCTAACAGGAGTTCCCTGAAGCTAGGAATCTATACCAAGTTAGCAGCCAGATTTTGTGGACCTTTTGAAATCCTAGAGAGGATTGGTCCAGTTGCTTATATGATTGCATTTCCTGCATCTATGTATGTTCATAATGTCTTTCATGTATCATTGCTAAAGAAATATATACCCGATGCTAATCATGTTATTTATTGGAATGTTATCCAGGTGGAGCAAGAAGGCGCTTTACAAGTTCATCTGATGCGCATCCTGTATCAAAAAATCAAACAACTCCGGAATCGTGACATAGGTCTTGTAAAGGTCCAACGAACTTGGTATGGACCTAAAGACACTACTTGGGATCATGAGGATGCAATGCGGGCAGAGTACCCACATATTTTTGAATAATTTTGAGAATTTTGTTGTATATGGATACATGATGCACTAAGGATAGTGCATAAATAAGGGGAGGGGATTGTAATATCCCTCGGCCGAACCCAAATGTAAATATAATCCAAGTATATTTAAGCTAGTGAGTTGTTTAGACATCCTTTTTGTAATACACTTTCATGGCATGGTGCACACATACACTGTGTAGAAAAATGATGTAATGCACACATTTCTTAATACCGCACATAGTAACTAAGGTGCGCGCAACCTTAAAGTCAAAGGATACAATGTGTAGTAACTAAGTGCGTGAAATATTAAGGTCAACAAACCTTTGTGTATATAATGTGCATTATAGGTTGGTGAGCCAGTATTATAAGCCATAATGCTTATGTTTTGGTATTAGGCTGGAACGCCTAGATGTCAAGGGCCAATGTGCCTACTTTGTACATGACTCATGATTAATATAAAATACATCATTGCGCATAGACCAACCATGATAAAAGATATGGGGGACTGAAATTCACCAGTTAGGGAAAGGGAGGGCCAAAAGTTAAGGGAATATTATATTAATATTTCCTAAAACATAAAGTATGGATAATTATTTTATCCTAAGTTCTAAAGTTGGGGATAAGTGGGCCAAAGTAACTTTCGATATGAAAAGTGTCAAGTTGGGGACATGCATTCATATTGTGGGGAAACTTATCTCATTTGGTGAATTCTCACAGATACCTTACCAGTAGCCCGACCACCATTATTTCGCATAAGGAATTCCATGAAGAGTTAACGGTGATTCTCTTCCACAGTTAGTTATCCAGTCAATGTCTCCATGACCATTTCACTCATACATTCTGTTATCCTTGAGACATCCATTCCACCTTTTCAAAAATTGTTTCCCCGTCCTTTTTGGTTAGTGTACCTAGTTAGCTTTGAGCGGGATTGAAGAAGCGGGTTGTCAGGCATGTGAGAAGTTCTCTGGGTGAGAGAATTGTTGGGGATTGATTTCCGTTGGTGCTAAACTGTAGCTACAACGTTCTGAGACTTCCAGTCCAACCTGTTGCTAAATCCCTGGAAGGGAAGTGGGACAACCAAGGGACTGTTGAGAAGAGAAGGGGCACACTTCCTTGGGTGGGACAGGCATGTGGGGAATGAAAGGTGTTGAGCAACTGAGAGGGGGGGGGGTGAATCGGTTGTTATTGAGCTTAAACAATTATGCTTCTTTTTAAAACTCTTTCCAGAAACACAGAATGATGATCACAATAATGCATAGAAATAATCATAGGCACATTCAACATCAGTCACATATATGAGAAACACAGAGACAGATATTTTCTGAGGAAACCCATGCAGGGTAAAAATCTCTTTTCTTTTATAAGATAAGTAATGGTTACATTCTTTACAGTATCATACATATGAGCATCAACTCATAATGAGGCTACAACCTCATCTTTGCAAGCTGCAACTTGCTGAGAGCACCAACTCTCTGTTTTTATCTAGCACCAACTAGAAGGAAGCACCAACTCCCTGTGTTCAAGCACCCACTTGAACATTTGAGGACAAAAGTCCTCCCTAGCACCTCCCAACCACCCTGAAATATAAATATTTGCTTCTGAAACTTATTACAGTGATATAATGTTCAACAATGACTTACCTGACTTATCACTGTTCTGCTGCATTTCGTTGCTCTATCTCCCTCATTGCCTTTCTGCTCACCTCACTTGCGCTGTCTGGTCTTCTTCTCTTTATGTTCTGTGAGCTATCTCCATTCTCTGCATAGTTCCTCTTCTATGCTATTCAGCTGCTGCACTCTCCTCCTTCTTCACACTTGAATCACCTTTACCAACAACACTCACAACAACCTCCAATAGCAACAACAACCCCATCTCTTCTCTGTATCGTGTATTTATAGATTCTGTGCATCTTGTGCATGCAGTGTTCACAATGCCTCTGCATGCTGACTCTGCACCGTTATCCTCCACCTCTCGAGTGATCTATCTGATTATCATCGTGACTCTTCAGCTTCTCTGGTGGTTCTCCCCCGTGTGTCCAGCATCACCGCATGTTATACTGAGATTCCTCAGTCTCTCTGGAAGTTTAAGACTCTTCGTCTTCTCTGAGACAGTCGAACTCTTGGTCTTCATCGACCCTGATCGACGGTTCATGATCTTGGTGAATCAACGGTCCTGATTTCTTCGTGATCTCGCATCTCATTGTTCCTTCGTCAGAGATTTTCATTACTTCAAGTCACGATAGGCGAGACTCCAAGATGGAGCTCAGATCAACGGTCCACATCCTTTGATGTATTGAGGGTCAAGATTATTTCGTGATATTGCATTTCGCTGATCCTAAGATGGAGATTTTCGTCACCCCAAATTGCGATAGGAAAGACTCCAAGATGGAGCTTTATGGTGCTCTGATCTTTTGCCACGTGTACTCTTGATCCAACGGTCCTTGATTAAATCGTGACCTTGCATCTCGTGAATCCTCTGAATTTCCAGTCAATGACATGACGATCTTTCGCCACGTGTCCTCTTGATCCAACGGTCCACAATTAACTTGCTATCTCGCATCTCGTGAATCTGGAGATGTATCATCTCGACTCTCTGAGTCGCGATCCACGAAAATCCGAGATGGAGCTGAGATTAATGGTCCACGATCTCGATGATTCTATGGTCCAGATCTCATCGTGAACTCGCATCTTGCGATTCCTTCGATAGAGGTTCTTGCCTCTCCATGTCGCGAGTCACGAAACTCCGATATGAAGTTGGATCAATGGTCGAGAACAAAACTTTGATTTGACGACTGAAATTAAATCGCGAGATCGCATATCCAGAAATCGGCATTCCTGATGTCAAGTGACTTTGTCATTTCAAAGTCCCGATCCCCGATACTCTGCTGACATCACACGTGGTTTGACACATGTTAAATACTGCCACGTGTCACTCTGATTCGTGACTTACATGTGCCTGAAGTGTTGAATCTTCCTGACACCTGTCATTACCTGGTTATGCCACGTGTGATCCCCCGTGCAGATCCAACAGTCCTCTTGTGATCTGGATCCGACGACTGTCCTTCTCTCGCTACCTCGCGACCTCGCGTCTTGGAGTACCCAATGTTTTCACTCTCAACCAGCGAACTCCTGAGTTCGCGATATCTCTCGATCTCTCACCACCTGTCCCCCCAGATGGACAACTATAAATCTCTCGCCACTTCGCCGCCTCGCGTCCTCGCGCCTCGTGACTTTGAACACCCAATACTTGGGACTTTATCCTGTGAACCCCCAAGTTCGTGAGATCTCTCCGATCTCTGCCACGCGTCCTTCCCATATGGACGGTCCTGATATTCTCTTCAGCGCGCGCTCTTCTTGTTTTTATTCAGATCCGATGACCCTCATGCTGTCGGGAATTTTGGATGGGATCCAACGATCAACAACGCTTCTCCTCCAAGTTTACACATCCTTTTTACTTGGATGGATGGGATCCAACGATCAGCGACGCTTCTCCTCCAAGTTTACACATCCTTCTTACTTGGAAGAATTTCGACTCTGCACTAATTCCTCATGAGCCTACATTGTTCCTGTTTGTCCATCGATGCATATTCTGATCCTGCCATCTTCACTGTTGTACTTTCCATCAATGAAAAGCATACGCTATCTGTTAAACATTTGCCAACAATCTCCCCCTTTGGCATTGATGGCAACTAAGTCACCCAAATTCTTTTCTCCCCCTTTGACATCAATGTCAAAGAAGAGACATGCTCCCCTTGAGCTATTGCAGTAAATTTAGGAGGTATTATATAATCAAACAATACAAATCTCCCCCTAACAAGATGGACTCTTTTAGGTATGAAACGAAATGACACCCAACTTCTGTCTAAGATATTCAAACGGTGTCTTGGCGAGGGGCTTAGTAAATATGTCTGCAATTTGTTCTATAGTGGGAATGTAATGGAGCTGAACAATATGATTGGTGACCTACTCTCTCAGAAAATGATATTTTATGGGAATATGTTTTGTCTTGGAGTGGAGGACAGGATTTTTAGACACACTAATGGCACTTGTGTTATCACAATGAATTGGGATCAGTGTAGTATATTTTACCTCTAAGTCTGCAAGTGTCTGAATCATCCATAATACCTGTGTGCAACAGGTAGCAACAACAATGTACTCTGCCTCTGTGGTTGATAGAGAGATGGAACCTTTCTTTTTACTAAGCCAGGATACTAAGGAGTTACCCAAGAAGAATGCTCCTCCACTGGTGCTTTTTCCCTCATCAACACAATTTGCCCAATCTGCATCTGAATAAGCAGTCAATTGAAGACTTTGATTTCTGGGATACCACAGACCATAAGTCATTGTTTTTTTTAAGTACCTGAATATCCTTTTGACATCTTGCAAATGACTCTGTTTAGGAGTAGCCTGATATCTTCCTACCATTCCTACAACATGCATCATGTCTGGGCTAGATGCTGTAATGTACAACAGGCTTCCTATCATTGATTGATATGAGCTTTGATCAACATCAGGTGAATCATCATCCTTTCTTAATTTACATCCAGTTACCATAGGTGTACCCACAGGTTTAGAATCTTCCATTTGAAATATTTTCAACATTTCTCTTAAATATTTTCCTTGAGAAATGAAGATCCCATTGGACCTCTGAGTAATTTGCAGACCAAGAAAAAATGACAGTTCTCATATCATAGACATTTCAAATTCAGACTCCATGGCAGAAGCAAACCATTGTACCAGTGAGTCCTTATTACATCCAAAGATGATGTCATCTACATAGACCAGTACGATGAGCAAGTCATTATCCTCTGTCTTAATATACAGATTACTGTCAGTTGTTCCTCTCTTGAACCCTTTGTCTTTGAGATACGTATCCAGTCTGTGATACCAGGCTCGAGGGGCTTGTTTTAAACCATATAAAGCTTTCTTCAACTTGCATACTAAGTC
>ML805141.1:132640-149074 GCA_009831015.1 Picea engelmannii | reverse complement strand
TCTACTCTCAGAAAGTATTTTCCAACAGTTTCATCTTCCTTCATCTTCAACTGTTCAAACTGTATTCTGTAGGTTTGAAGCTTTGCATCCTTTACCTTCTCATTACCCTCATAACTGTTAATGAGTTTGTCCCACATTTATTTCGCAGTTCCTAGGTGCATAACTTTCACAAATTATGCTTCTACAAGCCCACTCAAGATAGCATTCATAGCCTTAGCGTTGAAGCTAAATTCTAGTTTTCCATCCTTATTAGCTAGCATAATTGTCTTTACATAACCAGTCTCTACCACATCCCAGACATCTGCACCTAAATCCATTATGTAGGTTCTCATTCTAACTTTCCAGAAGATAAAGTTTGTTCCATTGAACAGAGGGGCCTTATTGGTTGAATTTCCTTCATGGCTTGACATGTTTAAGCTCTAGGATCTACCCTTAGATAAAAGGGGTCGGCTGTGATACCAATTGTTGAGCAACTGAGAGGGGGGGCGTGAATCAGTTGTTACTGAGCTTAAACAATTATGCTTCTTTTTAAAACTCTTTGCAGAAACAAAGAATGATGATCACAATAATGCAGAGAAATAATCACAGGCACATTCAGCATCAGTCACATATATGAAAAACACAGAGACATATATTTTCCGAGGAAACCCATGCAGGGTAAAAACCTCTTTTCTTTTATATGATACGTAATGGTTACATTCTTTACAATATCATACATATGAGCATCAACTCATAATGAGGCTACAACCTCATCTTTGCAAGATGCAACTTGTTGAGAGCACCAACTCTCTGTTTTTCTCTAGCACCAACTAGAAGGAAGCACCGACTCCCTGGTTTCTCTAGCACCAACTAGAAGGAAGAACCAACTCCCTGTGTTCAAGCACCCACTTCAACCTCTGAGGACAATAGTCCTCCCTAGCACCTCCCAACCACCCTCAAATATAAATATTTTCTTCTGAAAGTTATTACAATGATATAATGTTCAACAATGGCGTACCCGACTTATCATTGTTCTGTTGCATTTCGTTGCTCTGTCTCCCTCATTGCCTTTTTGCTCACCTCACTTGCACTGTCTCGTCTTCTGCTCTTTATTCTATGTGAGCTATCTCCATTCTCTACACAATTCCTCTTCTGTTCTATTCAACTGCTGCACTCTCCTCTTTCTTCACACTTGAATCACCTTTACCAACAACACTCACAACAGCCTCCAACAACAACAACAACCCCATCTCTTCTCTGTACCGTGTATTTATAGCTTCTGTGCATCTTGTGCATGCATTGTTCTCAATGCCTCTGCATGTTGAATCTGCATCGTTATCCTCCACCTCTCGGGTGCTCTGTATGATTATCATCGTGACTCTTCAGCTTCTCTAGTGGTTTTCCCCCGCGTGTCCAGCATCACCGCATGTTATACTGAGATTCCTCTATCTCTCTGGTAGTTTAAGACTCTTCGTCTTCTCTGAGACAGTCGAACTCTTGGTCTTCATCGACCCTGATCAAAGGTTCATGATCTTGGTGAATCAATGGTCCTGATTTCTTCCTGATCTCGCATCTAGTTGTTCCTTCGTCAGAGATTTTCGTTACTTCAAGTCACGATAGGCGAGACTCCAAGATGGAGCTCAGATCAATGGTCCACATCCTTTGATGTATTGACTGTTAGGATTATTTCGTGATCTCGCATCTCGCTGATCCTAAGATGGAGATTTCCGTCACCCCAAGTCGCGATAGGCGAGACTCCGAGATGGAGCTTTATGGTGCTATGATCATTTTCCATGCGTACTCTTGATCCAACGGTCCTTGATTAACTCGCGACCTCCAATCTCATGAATCCTTTGACTTTCCAGTCAGCAACATGACGATATTTCACCACGTGTCCTCTTGATCCAATGGTCCACGATTAACTCGCTATCTCACATCTCGTGAATCTGGAGATGTATCATCTCGACTCTCCAAGTCACGATCCACGAAACTCAGAGATGGAGCTGAGATCAACGGTCCATGATATCGATGATTCTATGGTCCAGATCTCATCGTGAACTCGCATCTCGCGATTCCTTTGATAGAGGTTCTTGCCTCTCCATGTCGCAAGTCGCGAAACTCTGAGATGAAGCTGGATCAACGGTCCAGAACAAAACTTTGATTTGACGGCTGCGATTAAATTGCGATATCACATATCGCGAAATCGACATTCCTGATGTCAAGTGACTTTGTCATTTCAAAGTCCCGATCCCCGATACTCTACTGACATCACACGTGGTTTGAAACGTGTTAAATACTGCCACGTGTAACTCTGATTCGTGACTTACATGTGCCTGAAGTGTTGAATCTACCTGACACCTGTCATTACCTGGTTATGCCACGTGTGATCCCCTTCACAGATCCAACGGTCCTCCTGTGATCCGGATTCGACAACTGTCCTTCTCTCGCTACCTCGCGACCTTGCGTCTTGGGGTACCCAATGTTTGCGCTCTCAACCAGTGAACTCCCGAGTTCACGAGATCTCTCGATCTCTCGCCACCTGTCCCCCCATATGGATGGCTATAAATCTCTCGCCACTTTGCCGCCTCACGTCCTCGTGCCTCGCGACTTTGAACACCCAATACTTGGGACTTTATCCTGCGAACCCCTGAGTTCATGAGATCTCTCCGATCTCTGCCACCCGTCCTTCCCAGATGGACGGTCCTGATCTTCTCTTCAGTGCGCACTCTTCTTGTTTTTATTCATATCTGACAGCCCTCATGCTATCGGGAATTTTGGATGGGAACCAATGATCAACGATGCTTCTCCTCCAAGTTTACACATCCTTCTTACTTGGATGGATGGGATCCAACGATCAACGACGCTTCTCCTCCAAGTTTACACATTCTTCTTACATGGAAGAATTTCGACTCTGCACTAATTCCTCCTGAGCCTACGTTGTTCCTGTTTGTCCATCAATGCATATTCTGATCCTGCCATCTTCACTGTTGTACTTGACATCAATGAAAAGCATACGCTATCTGTTAAACATTTTCCAACAAAAGGTTGTAGGTTGTTAGTTGAGTGAGCACCTGAGACAGATTCTTTCCTGTTTTCCATGAGCCTTAGCCTGGATAGGAATCCATTTACCCTGGGTGGAGTTCAATCCCAAGTCAGGGGTGATTCACTGTTGAGAGTGATGAATAGTCTAATCTATGGCTGGGAGGTTCGTGGACAGTCTAGAATAAGTTGGTGACAGTATTTCTAAGATAAGTACCAATTGTGTGATATATGGATATGCTGTTTTTTTATTTACATGCCCATGTTATGATTTTATCATATATGTGACTATGAATGTTTGTGTGCTTATGGGTAGTTTCCTGTAAATGATGCATATTGGTAATTACTATTATTTGTAATATAAGAGTCGTTTTACAGAAAGTATTTGTTTGTTTATGTTTAGATGTAAAGCTTCCCCGAGCGTGTTGTATGTATATGTTTTAGTTGCATGCAGTTTAAAGAGCAAATATAGGTGGCATTTCTTAGTTGAATACTGAGTATGCTACTATATGTTCCACGGTATGGGAATGAAAGTGTTCCCTAGAGTAGCATGTTTCCGGTGTGATGGCTAGGAATGTTACCGACTGGCGTCAGAGCATGAGTAGTTTCTCTGGAGTGGCGTATCCCGGCCTCAGGTTAGTCTAGGGGATCGTTACATTTACTAATATGAAACCTGTCAAACAACTAATTCTTTGGTGAATATTTGTGTTTTTATACATGTTTGATGTCTTGAAATGATATTTTAAGTATTGAACTTCTTGCAACAGATTACTCATTGAGTAGTTTGTTCTTTCCCTCTGTTTTCTATAATTTCATTGGTCTGTCATTAGTGTGCCATCAGCCAAGGAGGGCCCTCATCCACATCGTTCTTCCAACCCAACCTTTCCTTTGTCTTGATAGAATAACCCTCGGACCAACCAACAAAAAGTTAAAAGAAGCAATCATTCGAAACTGATAGGTGGCCTAGTTTTTCCCTTGAGCAGTCAGGTGCATAATCTATTACTAACATGTACTATCCATATAGAATAATATCACCTTCAAATATATTAAAAATCATACCATTATACATGAAACAAACTTAGGTCCATTACCCAAACATTTGTGCTACCAGGATTATCTACAAGACTTTCTTCAAGGGTTGGCATCAATGACAACCAACCTTAATCAATAATCTCCCCCTTTGGCATTGATGGCAACACTGATGCAATACTAAAATCATTTCATGCAATACTAAATTCATATCGCTCATTCTCTCCCTGGAAACATGCCTTTGTCCTCTGCATATATGTGACCATTTCTCCCCATAGAACCATGCCTCTATCCTCTGCATCTGATGAATCTATCCCCCTTTGTCATCAATGGAAAATGTATCTTTCATCTGGGGCTGCTCCCCCTGGATGAACTATCCTCTTTATGGTGCTTCCTTGTGTACATATAAGACATATAAGAAAAGCATTAAAAAACATTCATTTTGGAATAGAAAAAACTGTGAATCTCTGGCGAAGATACTCAAAGGCTTCACGTGGAAGTGGTTTTGTAAAGATGTCTACCATTTGTTATTTTGTGCCCACATGCTCAACTATGATGTTTGTTTATGCAACTTGTTCTTGTAGAAAGTGACACTTTATTGGAATGTGCTTCGTCTTGGAGTGCATCACCGGGTTCTTTGAGATACTTATGGTGATTGTATTATCACAATAGATTTGAATGGGATCATCATACTCAACTATATCTGTGAAATTTTGTTTCATCCAAAGAACCTCTGTATAACATATTGTTGCTGCAACATACTCTTCCTTGGCTGTAGATAGAGACACTGATGATTTTTTCTTGCTTAGCCATGATACTAAACACTCACCCAAGTAGAACGTTTCTCCACTGGTGCTTCATCGGTCATCAATACAACCTTCCCAATCTACATGTGTGTAGGTAATAAAAGATAGATCCTTTCCTTTTGGATACCATAATCCAAACTCTTATGTTCCTTTGAGATATCTAAAAAATTTCTTTACTTCTAATACATGTGATTCCTTTGGTGCTTCTTGAAATCATGTCACCTATCCAACTGCTTGCATTACATCTAGTTTGGATGTTGTCACATATAGTAGGTTTCCAATCATTGACCTATATTTCCTCTGATCTGTAGACTTTGAATCATCATTTTTTCTTAACTTGAAATTGGTTTTCATGGGAGTGATAACTGGTTTGCAATCTTCCATTCCGAATCTCGTTAGCATTTCTCTGATATACTTAGTTTGAGAAATAAAAATTCCTTCATTGCTTTAACGTATATGAAGTTCCAGAATGAAGGATAGTTCTCCAAGTAATGACATTTCAAATTCATTATGCATATCCTTAGCAAATTCCTGGCTTAACCAACCATCATCACTACCAAAAATAATATCATCAACATAAACTTCAATTAATAAAATATTACATTGACTTACCTTGATGTAGAGGTTGTTGTCTGCACTTCCTTTTCTAAACCCTGCCTGCTGTAGATATTTATCCATTCTAAAGTACCATGCTCTAGGAGCTTGTTTTAGATCATACAAGGCCTTCTTTAATTTTCACACATAGTCTGCATTCTCTGACAAGTGAAATCCTTTCGGTTGTTCAATGTAGAATTCTTCTTCAAGTTCCCCATTCATAAAAGATGATTTTATGTTGATCTAATACACTTTAATATTTTTGGAGTATGCATAAGCTAAAATCAATCGGATTTCTTCCATTATGGAAACTGGGGAAAATGTCTCCTCAAATTCTATTCCTTCAACCTGTGCATATCCTTTACATACCAATATAGATTTGTTCCTTGTAACATGTACATATTCGTTCAATTTATTCATGTATACCCACTTTGTGTCGATCACATTCTTATTCTTTGGTCTTGGAACCAATTCCCAAGTGTCATTTTTCACTATTTGATCCAATTCTTCATCCATGGCCTTGTTCCAAAATTCATCCTTACTGGCCTCTTCAAAATAGGTTGGTTCAATAGTAGATGTGAGTGGTAGGTGTGTTTGTTCTGGTGAATGGATTCTTCTTATAGTCTCAACTCCTGCGTATTTGTTTTTGATAATTTGATCTGAAGGATGATTCTTATGTACTTGTCTGCTAGGAGTCTTTGGAGGCACTTGCTGAACTTGCTCTTATTCTTCTTTCGGATTCTCTTAATCTTCCTCTTCTACTTCCTTTTCATCTTCTGCTTCTTCTTCAAAAAGTTGTTCCATTGATTCATTTTCTTCTTTCTTTGATTCTGGTATGCCTGTTTCATCAATTGTTACGTTGATTCTTTCTACAACTTTGTTCAATCTCATATTGTAACACTTGTATTCTTTCCTTGTACTTGAGTAACCAAAAAGTACTCCTTTTTCCACATGAGTGTCAAACTTTCCCATTTTTCCATCTTCTCTTTTGATGTAGCATTTTCTTCCAAAAACTCTAAAGTGCTTGACATTTCCTGGTCTTCCTTTCCATAGCTCATGGGGAGTTTTGTCAGTGTTGTTTCTGAGAATTACTCTGTTTTGAATGTGAAATGTTGTATGCACTACCTATGTCCAAAATATATCTATCAATTTGGAATCCATTAGCATTGTTCGAGCCATTTCTTGTACTGTCATGTTCTTTCTTTCAACAACTCCATTCTATTGAGGTGTCCTAGCAACACAGAATTGCCTTTTTATTCCATGACTGCTACAGTAGTCCATAAATTCCTTTGAAGTGAACTCTCCTCCATTATCAGATGTTAATCATTTGATATTTGAATCCATTTCATTTTCAACCATTTACTTAGATCTCAAAGTTTTCAAAATCTTTTGACTTATTCTTGAGAAAACAAACTGCAGTCATTCTTGTATAATCATCAAATAATGGCATAAAGTATTTATCACCTTTTAAACCCTTTGTTTTAGTTGGTCCAACTAGATCAATATGCATAATTTCCAGTGGTCTTGTCATTGAATATTCCTTTTATTTGAACCTGATCTTTGTTTTCTTTCCTTGTTGAAAATGCTTGCATAAAGTATTGGTTAGTTTTTTGATCTGGGGCATTTCTCTGACTACTTCTCTTCTGTTGAATTTGAAAAGGTTATAAAAATTCATGTGACCCATTCTTGTGTGCCATAGCCAAATTTAATCTTCCTTTCCTACACAACAGTTTTCATTTCCAATTTCACTTAATACATATATGTTTCTTGAAGTTCTCGCAGCTATAACAATCAATTTTCCTGAACCTTGTTTTCTTATCTCACACTTTTGTGAATTAAAAGTAACTTTATTACCTTGGTCACACATTTGACTCACACTTAGAAGATTATGTTTCATATCTTCTACTAGTAGAACATTTTCTTCCTTGGTATTCTTGTTCCCAATTCTAACTGTGCCTTTTCCAATGATTTTAGCTAAATCATCATTTATGAAGGAGACTGATCCATTTCTTTCCTTTCGTAATGTAAGAAACCAGAATCTATCACCTGTCATGTGTTTTGAACATCCACTATCAACATACCAACCACGTTTCTTCTTCTTATCTCATAGAGAGAGTGTGCATTCTTCATTGCTATACTGATCCTTCTTTCTTATCCATGTCCTTTTCTGAGGTTCCTGTCTATGACTGTTGTTATTCTGTTGCGGTTCTCTAGGAGGGATTTTCATTCTGCAATATTTGGCCATGTGTCCAAAATTGTTACATTTGTAACATTCCACATCAGTGCTCAGAGATTCAAACCTGTTGTAACTTCTTCTCTGTGTTTCACTAGGCCTTCTTGGATAACCCCTTTGTGTATGACTTTAAACATTTTTTGTGTTCCTATTGTTATCTTTACAATTCATAGCTTTATGTCCAAAATTATTACATGCATAACATAAACCAAAAAATATAGTTTGATACCTGGGATTTGAAGATCTTCTGAAAGGAGGTACTGTTATAAATTTTTCTTATTCCTGAGGCCTATATGTCAGTTATTGATTCTGAAATCTGAATCTTCTCGATGGAGGAGTGTCCCTCTAATATTCCTCGTAGATCTTCCTATCTCGCTTGATTGTTTCTGCATAGATTTTTGGATATGTTTCTTGCTCTGTTTTTTTGGAGCTTGATCCTTTTTCTGTCTGATTGTATCCAAGTCTAGACTTTCATGATGATATTTTTGACTTCTTTTTGGCACAGTGGTAGACCCAAAGTTCACTCCAAGAGCGCACCAATAATCCCTAAATACTAGCCCTTTCGGCAACACCTGCGAAGTAGATGTAGTCTCACCCGAAGTAGCTATGGGGGGGTTCTAGGAAAGAGATGTCTACAACCAAGGGAATATCAAGTTGATCTTGACACAATACAACACTGTATACCTAGCTCGCTTATTACTAAAATCTACTCCACATTCTATATATCTAATCTAATAAAATAATGTAATAACAGTATATCAAAGACAAAGATAAAGCATCACTAATACACACATAACACCAGGCATACGTGGTTCACCATCTCTCTAGGTATACGTCCACAGAAACATGCTTATGATATATTAAGGTAAATCTTACAGTTCTTATCTCCACTCTCTTTGAGCAGATATTCTTCTTCTCTCTTTCTATCCCCCTCCTGTGCACCCAGCTACAGAAGTTGATCTTCGCACCTAGCTAAAGATCTTACAATGCCATAAGGCTCTTACTCTAAACCCTTCTCTCACTCATAATAAAATATTCTCTCAATGAACAACAATCAATTACAATGATCAACAACAGTACCGACCTGACCCAGGTCCTCTTGGCCTCTATTTATACAATATAGTCCCTCACCGATAGCCTTACGTTAAGACCTAGGTGTCAAAACCCTAGATATACAAACCCTAGGTCTCTAAAAACCTAGGTCAACTTGACCCTCTTTTCCTGGGCTTCACTAACCTGTCTCTCCTTTCTTCCTGCTCGGTGCTAACAGTGGCTTTTCCAACTATTTGAGTTGTCCTCAATCCATGTACCTTGTTTATCTGTCATCCCTGATCTCCTCATACAACGACTAGATTTCTCAGGCTTCACTCCTTTTTTTCTTCTCTTTTGCTTACTTTGACCCAGTAACAGTCAGTGTGTCTCCCACGAAGTTCACATTTTACCTCTTCCTCCTTGATATTTGCTTGATTCCATACCCAAGGGTCAACAAGCCCCCAACATTCACATGTGACTCATCCCCAGGCACTTCAGATCTAATCCTTCTGTTGTACTTCAACTTTGGACTGTGCAGTGCAGTCTTTGCTTTCTACATTATGCCTCCTCTCCATCCCTGTGCAACCTATATTTTCTATGTCTCGTACCCAGTTTCAACTGCACCTGATACCTAGAACATTTTCCTCTTGTTTTTATTGAGAGTTGTGAGGCAGTTGGTTGTCATAGTACAACTTCAGTCGACTCCCATTTATGAATACTTCCTTCCATTCTCCCTTCAAAGTTTTCAGTTGCGCAACCCCTCCTTCTGTAACATAGGTGACCTCATATGGTCCTAGCCAATGCATTTTGAACTTCCCTGGGTGTCTTATAAACTTGTTTTCATATATCAATACTAAATCACCTTGCTTGAATGCCTTCTTCTTGATGTGTCTGTCATGGTAAGCCTTCTCTCTGTCCTTCTGAACCTGCTGATGAAATCCTGCAATAAATTTGTCTTCTTCTAGTTCAACCAACTGTGCAAGCTTCTCTTGAACAACATCAGTATCATCCATGTCTGGAAATGCAACAATTCTTAAGCTTGGCACCAGGTATTCCATTAGGACAACAACTTTGAGACCATATGCTAGCTTAAAATGGGTCTGCATGGTCAGTTTCTTGCAAGTGGTTCTATAGGCCCAAAGTACTTTAGGTACTCTTAAATCACATTCATCCCTGTTCACATTACAAATCTTCGTCAGTGTTGTCTCCAAGATTTTGTTGAATTATTCAACTGTTCCATTTACCTGAGGATGATAAGGTTTGCTCTTCTGATGGTAGATGGTAAAATCCTCAGTCAATGCTTCAACTATCTGGTTGATGAAGTGTGTGCCTTGGTCACTCATAAGGATCTTGGGGCATCCGAACCTAGTTATTATGTCATAAATATAAATCACGTAGTTGTATTTTCACTACAATCCTTGAATGATCTAGATTCGACCCATATATTTAAGTATTCAGTTGCAGTAATGATACACCTTTCTCCTGTGTGCTTCCTTGGTGGGTTGATAGGTCCCACAAAGTCAATGGCCAATTTTTCAAATGCTTGTAGGGTCGTCTGCGGTGCTAACGACATTTCATCTCTTCTGGATGGTCTCCCAACTCTATGGCACACATCGTAGGCTCTAGCATAATCCTTAGAATCTCTGTGTAAGGTAGGCCACCAAAGGCCAGCTCGCAGAACCTTCGGCGTAGTTGCTTTCCCTACATAATGTCCTCCTACGATGCCTTCATGAGATTCTGTGAGGATCAGTGGGCGTTATGCATCGATAACACATCTTCTTAGTATCTCATAAGGTCCCATCTTGTATAGCCGACCTACTATCTGTGAAAAGTCTGCAGCACACACTACTAGCTATTTCTTCGGGGGAATTGTATACTCACTAGGTTTCATTCCTGTTGACAGGAATTGGACTATTTTTGCGAAGTGGTCATCGATATGTTTTATGGATAGTAGATTTGCATCCGACAATGTATCCTCCAAACTGGTTGGTTCTTCTCCATGTTCCAACCTCGACAAGTGGTCAGGGCCCTTGTTCATTCTTCCTAGCTTAACTATGATCTCAAAATCATATTCTTGAAATAGCAGAAGCCATCTTCATATTCTTCCCCCCAACACTGGCTTGTTGACTAGGTACTTCAATGTGGAGTGATTTGTGAACATTTTAAAATGTCCTCCCAATAAGTAGTGGCGGAATTTTTGTAGCGCATACACCATGGCCAATCCTTCTCTCTCTCTGGTGGTGTAGTTAATTTCTGTTGTGGACAAATTCATGCTAGCAAAGGCTAATGGGTTATCGATGTCTCATGTTCTCGACTATGCTAGCACAACTCCCAATGCAATGGAAGATGCATCAACATGCACATGAAACTCTTTAGTCCAATCCGGGAGAACAAGAATGGGCATGGTAACCATCTTTTGTTTTAGTGTGTCGAATCTCTGCTGGCATTCATCTGTCCAACCAAACTGACAGTCCTTCTTCAGTAGCTTCTCCATTGGTCTAACTGAATTCGGAGGTGGAAAATCAACTATAATTACAATTTTAGATGGATCAACCAACAATCCCTGCTTCCATACAATATGGCCTAATAACACTCCAAATGGTGAGAAGAATATGCACTTCTTCATATTTAAATAAATTTGACACTGCTTTCATTTATCCAACATTAGCCTTAGACATTCAATATGATTTTTCAGGAAACTAAACACAGTCTAGTCATCAAAATAGGCTTCTAAAAATTTATGCAGAAATTTTTTGAACGCTTCGACCACCACCCTGGAAAAGATGGTTGAGGCATTATTCAGTCCGAATGGTATCATGGTATATTGGCATGATCCCCATTCTGTGGAAAACGTGGTCTTGTGGCAGTCCTCTTTGGCAATTCAGATCTGATGGTATCTAGAAAATCCATCTGTAAAAGAATATACCTCCTGGCCTCCTACATTGTCTAATACTTTGTCAGTGAATGGTGTAGGGAAAGGGTCATGTAGACATGCATCATTCAGTTTCCTCAGGTCTACACATATCCATATTTATCCTATCTTCTTGTCTTGTACCACCATAGGGCTGATCGACTATGATTCTTCAACAGGTTCAATAATCCCTACTTCCAGCATTCTGTCAAGCTTAATCTTCACTTTTTCCTTATATTTCAGGTTCAATCTATAGGGTATTTTCTTTAATGGCTTCACATCTGGTTTCAAAGGTATCCTCATTTCTCCCATAGTTCCTTTGACTCCCTTCATATCAGTGAACTTGGTGGCAAACAAGTCATGATATTCATGCAATAGCTCTGTACTTTTATCAATGGTAGTAGCATCCCAATAATCTCCAACATTGACAAGCTTAGGTGTCTCCTCAGTTCCAATATTGACCTTTTTGATCTTGATTGGTTGACCAATAAATGGTATCTCAATTCTTGGTCCTTCCACATCTCTTTGGCCTTATGTTTCAGTGATGTGTATCTTCCTGGTATCATCATCTTCATCGGCATTGATGTTGTAGAAGCCCTGCAATTTATGGAGAAGCGAAGTCCATTCGTTCGCTTCTTGTTCCATAGGGGGGATAGATGCCTCTTCGAATAATTTTTGAATCACAATCTATAATGCTTGTTCTATTGAATGGTATTGACTCTCAAATATAAAGGTGGTGATAAAATTCTGAGTCATACCTTCCCAATCTGAAATGACAAGGCGCAGCTCCGCTTGAAGGTAGCAATTGACAGGTGTGGTGTCCAACATGTTGATGAATTGGTGCACCCATTACTCTTGTAGAATATCAATCCAGGATTCTTCATAGCTTCGCACATGGTCCTTTGGGCAGCCTTGACTTGTGTACCTCACTTCCCATCTTTCTACTTGAGATGAGAACTGCGTTGTCATCAAGATTCAACATTGTACCCAGTCTGTAATATTGCTTTTGTGCATCCCCCACCATCTTGCTGGTGTAGATTTCAGGGCCTCATCCATTTCCAATAGTCTTTGTTGCATTGGTATACTTACTTCAAATTCCAACAAGAATGTCTCTAACACATTCAAACCATCAAAGGTGGGTAAGTTGCTCATTGTTGTACCAATCCAACGAACTTCTCTGGTTAGCCTGGCACACCTTCTTATGGATACTTCATACATATGATTTTGCCAATTTTCCAGTGCTTCCTCTGACTCTGACGATCATACATTGTCACTTCGCCAGTTGATATTCCCATCAGCCATAGGATTAATGTAATCCTATTTTCTTGCTGTCAGTTTGTAGATATTCTCCAATTCATATGTGTGGTCTTCTTCTCTGATGGGTTCTGTGTATCTATGACCTTCATATGGATCTAAATGTGCAATGACCCTTAGGCCATCTCTTTCAAATTTCATACGTCTCTTCTTCAAATAAAAAACAATAGATTTTTTGAATGCCCAATCAATTCCTAATAGCGTCGGGTAAGGGCAGTTGTCATCAACAATTTCAATGACCTCAAAATCTGCAAAGGTCCTCACTTCGTCGATGTCCACAGGGACATGTTCCAGTCGTCCAAATGGTCTGACAACTTGCTAATTATCCATCCTAAGCCTTATAGGGGAATAGACTAACTTTGTTTTTCCCATCAGTGCCAAAGTTTTCTTTGTCATGACATTAATCTCCGACCCTAAGTTGACGACCACATAGTCTATGTCATACTCTCCTATCTGAGCATTCAAGTGTAATTATTTGTTTGTCCTTCTCCTTTTCCCAATTTGGTGTACTACCCTATTCAACAAGGGGTCTATCTTTCCTAGCTCATAGTGCTTGATTAAATTCTGAAGTTCCCTTACAACGTTTTCATCCTGGATTAGCTTAATACAAGTATATAGAAATTCCATGAGCTTGCTTACCTCTTTTCCCTCTCTCGGTGAAGAAGAATGATCGAATACTAGTGGCATTCCATATTCTCTTACTTCTGGCCATGTTATTGATGATGAGCCTTAATATCTTCTAAATTATTTCCTTGCATCTTCAAATGTTCATCTTTCTTTCTTGGCATCAAAAGTTTGAGTCTTCTCCGCATCTTTTCTGACTCCTGAGTCTTTTGTAGTATTTTCCTCAGTCACTCTATCTTCTCCTCTAACAGTGCCTCCTTGAGTAATAACAATGAATCTAGGGTCTACTCCACGAGGTTTATTATATATAAACTACACTTACAGGTTCTGTTGAGGTCCTCGTCTTTCTTGAAGCTTGGCCAACAGTATAGAGCAATCTTCTATAACATGCTCAAAATAATTTCAATAACTGCAAGTAGTACAAGGGTTTTGAAAATCCCTTTCTAGATGTCTTGGCTGCGAGCAGTTATATCAAATTGTCTATCCTCGACCTCATCCTCATCCTCTGTATCCTCTGTATCCCGGGGAGTTGTACTGCGTAGTGTTTCCTTCTTGCTGTACTTCACCTTGGATCTTGTATACATCTCTCGACCTTTCATGCATGAGGTCGTAGGCCCTACAGTCTATATCATCATGCCTTAATGACTTACAAAAGGTGCAATATAGGTTTACAGGTGTCTGAACACACTTTTTCATGTAATAGCACTCACCAGGGCGATGTCAGTTTCTGCATACTTCGCACCAGGCCAATGTGACTTGCTTCAAGGGGTTCGGAGCTCCTGAGGCCAGATGTGTTCCTTATCATGGCCCTCTAATCTACATCTGACACACCAGATGTCTTCTCTTTTGTCCTTTACCTTATCCTTTTTTATGTCTTCAACCTGTAAAGACAAACTGGTCAGTTGGCTCAAGATCTGGCTCATACCTGAGTTGGATTCTCCCATAGGGGTTGATTCACGCTTCATGGCAATCTTTAGTGCCTTGGACTGCGAAGAAATTTTCTGTTGCATCAGAGGAACTCTGATGTGTGGTAATAGCACAATGATGAACCATTCTTTTTTCTATTTATCTAGGATCTTAAAAGTTAATCGACCTATTAAGGTCTTGAATCTCTGATCGAATTCCCAGACAGGTTCGACAACCTTTTGTTTTATCTCCTTCAAATCTGTAATACATTGTGACTTCTATTTGGGTTTCTTGAATTCTGCAATCAACACGTTCTTGATCTTATTCAATGGTTGGGGATGTGCAAGTCCTTAGACAAGCTTCATGTACCAACTTAGTGCGTAATCATAGTGCTGAACTGGGTTCTTTCGAAGGCCTCATCTGTGACATTCTTAATATTCCACACAACTTCATACAGGAACCAGTGTTTATCTGGGTCTTTAGATCCTTCCCCTCTAAAGATAGGGAACCTCATCTCATCCGCCATAGAGCTACCTGGGTTTCCTATGTAAGTAGATGTTGAACTGCTAATAGTAACACTCTGAGGACTCTGATGACTATGATTTCCTAGTGTTGTTGAAACAACAGGAGGGTTAATGATACTTGCTTCAGCAGTCTACACAGTTCCTAAGTTTTCTGGCGCGTCCTGGTGAAGTTCTTTAGTTGCAACATAGTTACCAACTTAATGAGAACTGTGACCTCAAAACGAGAACTCTGGCCCAATAAACCCATATTTTTGCATTAAAAACATCAAAATCAACCCTCAAATCAAAAAGTGGTGCTACTGGTAGCACCATTTTTTAAAAAGAGGTGAAAATTACAACATTTTTCAAACATGGGCTTCAAAACTTAGACAGTAGCTCCGAAAAACCTTAAAATCAACACCTAAAAACAAATAAAATGTTTTTGATTTTTTATTTTCTTTTCAAAACGTTAAATTTTGAGATCATTTTAAATCATATTTTTATCACTTGGTATCATTAAAATGAAAACCTCAAAATCAACCATGAAATTGAGAAGTACTGCTACCAGTAGCACCCATTTTAAAATTGGTTATGAAAATGACACATTTTTATAATGTGGTAAAAGAACTCATAATTACTATAAACAAAATCATAAAAGAAACCCTTAAGTGTTTACTTTTTAAATGTTATTATCATGCAAAGCACAAGGTAATACATAATGCCATAAAAATATCACAATATACTTTAAAAATTCAACGTCACCTTTTAATAATAAAAAAGTAAATACAAGTTACATTGAATGAAACATAAATAATTTCTTAATTAGTATTGTTATAATAACCATATTCAAAACATATGAGCTAAGAAATTTTATGAGCTAACAAAATTGTGAAAAACTAAGAAAAATTAGAAAGAAATGAAAAAAAATTAAAATTTGCCCTAAAAACTATAATTTTAAAAACAAAAATACGTTTTTTTTTTGTAAAAAATAACAGCCAAAAATCCCTTCAAAGTTAAAAAAAGTTTTTTTTTTTATAAAAAATAACTAAAAAATAATCAAAATTCAATAAAAAAAATAAAAAAATCTAAAATAAATAAAATTAACAAAAACATAAAATTTACCTAAGCTAAAAATTTATTAAATTTTTTTTTATATATAATATGTGAATAATGTAAAAATATTATAATATAACATAGTTATACTATAACTATGTTATAGTATAACAAAGTTATATTGATGATGATGATGATGATGATTAACGTCCACTAAGACCTAATTGGTCTATCGGACCTTAAGAGGGTAAATGATTACTTTTGATTATTTAGAATTTTGTTTCTGTGCTCGAAAAGCATTAAGAGAAGGTTTCCAAGATCACCATACTTTTGTTGAGTTAAGAGGTTAGGAAGGTTGGTAGTGTGATCAATATTTTGAAAATGAGATCTAATATGGGTATAGGCTGGACA
>ML805141.1:112563-131581 GCA_009831015.1 Picea engelmannii | reverse complement strand
GATGGTTTTTTCTCATATAAATTTGTTTTTAAAATGTTTTTGTTTTTTTAATTTCAATTTTGTTTGTTTTCTTATTTATTTTAGTTTTTAATTGATTAAAAAAAAAAATATTCTAAATATTTAAAAATATTGCTATTTAACAACATTTGTTTTCTATTTATTGAAGGTAAAAAAAGTGTGTTAAAAATGATATTTTCCACTATATTTAAAATGTATGGAACCATAACTTAATTAATGACGAATAATTATACGAAAAATCTTAATTTCAAAAAAAATAAATGGTGTACAACATTTTTAACATTGAATGAAGCATGGAAATATGATTAAAAAAAAGATTGAATAAAAATAAAAATAAAAATAAAACTGAAAAGTTTGAAAATAGATGAAAAAACATCGTTGAGAACTTTTTTTTTTTGAAAAAATTGAAAATAAATGAAAAAACAAGCATTTAAAAAAACAAAGTGGAAATCTTATGTATCAGAAAATTTAAAATATCAAAAAACCACATAAAAATGGAGGGGGGTGCTACCGGTAGCACCATTTTTAAAAACAAGGTAAAAAACTTAACCCCCCCCAAAATGAGAACTCTGTAGAGTTCTCGTTAAGTTGGTAACTATGTTTTTCTCCTTCCTCTGGCCTAGAGGGTTCTGAACGTTCTTCGTCTATTAGATATGCCTCTTCCCCAGTGTATAAACCTTCTTCTCCATAGTTTCGCTTGAACAGGTTCTCAAGGTGAACCCATCTAAACACTCTCCCACTATGCGCATGTCTAGCTTCTGTGTCGCTGTCATTGTCCAAATTTTTGAACATTATCTTTTCTGGCTTCAACCAATCTATTGTATCTTTAGAATGTTCTTCTCATGCAAGAGCATCTTGATTCTTAACTTCAGAAAATGCAAAAATTTCTCTTTGGGTCCTTTGAAAATGTATCTCTCAGCTTGGATATACGATTCTACTGTGTCCACAACAAATTCAGTGATATACCCTCCAATGGTACTATAAAACCAATGATATACTACTCTAGATACAGTGTTATCGACTCTTTTAACCTTTTGGATCAACGTTGGGGTCCAAACCATAGGGGGTCTAGATCTGATCTCGAACTGGGTATCAGCTAACCTAGCCAACCAGTCAAACAACTACTGATGGATTCCTCTAAACAAGATCTCGTGGATGTCGGTGAAAATGTATATTTGTAGCCAATCTTTAGTAATCAGCTTCGGGCTCTTGTTTTGGGCTTCAACAAAGTCCCTTTCTTGATCTTCTATCCACTTTTGAATCTTTTTCTTCGATGGGAACCACCTTGACATTCCCTCACGAAGATTCTGATCCTGGCAACATAACCATTTGTTGGCATAGGGGCAGACCCAAGGTTCACTCCAAGAGTGCACCCACAAGCCCTAACTACTAGCCCTTTCGGCAACACGTGTGAAGCAGATGCAGTCTCACCCGAAGTAGCTATGGGGGGGTTGCAGGACAAATATGTCTACAACCAGGGGAATATCAAGTGGATCTTGACACAATAAAGCGTAGTATACCTAGCTCGCTTAGCACTAAAATCTACTCCACATTCTATAGATCTGATCTAATACAATAATGTAATAATAGTATATCAAAGACAAAGATAAAGCATCAATCATACACACATAACACCAGGTATACGTGGTTCACCCTCTCTCTAGGGCTACATCCACAGAACTGTGATTATGATATATTAAGGTAAAGCTTACAGCTCTTATTTGCACTCTCTGCCAGCATATATTCTTCTTCTTCTCTCTTTCTCTCCCCCTCCTGTGAACCCAGTTGCAGGACTTCATGTTCACACCCAGCTGAAGATCTTACAATGCTAAAAGGCTCTTACTCTCATCCCTTCTCTCGCTCACAATACAATATTCTCTCAATGAACAACAATCAATAATAATGCTCAACAATAGTATCGACCCGACCCAGGTCCTCTCGACCTCTATTTATATAATATAGTCCCTCACCGACAACCTTAGGTCGAGGCCTAGATGTCAAAACCCTAGATATACAAACCCTAGGTGTCTAAAACCCTAGGTCAACTTGACCCTCTTTTCTGGAGCTTCACCAGCCTGTCTCTCCTTTCTTCCCGCTCGGTGATAAAGATGGCTTTTCCAGCTATATGATTTGTCCTTAATCCATGTACTTTTCTTATTTGTCATCCCTGATCTCCTCATCCAACATCTAGATTTCTTGGGCTTCGCTCCTTCTTTTCTGCTGTTTTGCTTACTTTGACCCAGTAACAGTCACTGTGTCTCCCGCGAAGTTCACATTTTACCTCTTCCTCCTTGATCTTCGCATGATTCCATACCCAAGGGCTAACACTGTTGATAATTTCATCCAAAACTTTTGAGTTGTTCAACATATTTTTATTTTGAATATCCTTTCTTAATGTGACAATCTCTGCTTCCGAATTTCCAATGATCTTTTCTTTTTCTTCTAGCTGTTATTTGAGTGCTTCTTTAATTCTCTTATCTTCTTCTATTTGAACCTTCAAATATGTGATCATTTGTTTTAGTTATTTAGTGTCTTCTTTCGTGTCTAGTTCTTCTTGTAGTTTCTTGTTTTTCTTCTTTTCTCTTCTGATAACTTCTATTTCACACATTAATTCCTCTCGATAGTCAACTTATGCCTCTTCAATTTCTTATTCGACTTCTTCATATTCTTCTTCGATTTATTCATATTCTTCTTCGGAGTCTTCTTTGTCAGAGTCTTCTATTGCCATGAATAGAACTCTTTCTATCTCACTGTCACTGACTTCATCTTCATCTGATGATGATATGTCTTCTTTGGTGCATAATATTTTCTTGAAAACTTTCTTTGTGGTTCTTTTTCCTTTATATGTTTGTTTTCCTTTTGAGTAACCTTCATCATTTCTCTTTTTCTTATAAGGACATTTGTTATAAAAATAACCAATACCATCACAATTAAAAATAAATAAAAGAAGCTTACCTCTATACCTACCATCGACTCCCTTGTTCAGTCTTTTGACAAGGTTGGACACTTCTTCATCATCTTCTACGATGTCACTGTTGCTGCTATGTTCTTCTTTTTGCCTTCCCTTTTTCTTTGACTTTTTGGATTCTTTGAACGCTACTTATATGTTATCTTGATTTTCCTGTTTAGTTCTCATTTCATATGCTATGAAGATTCCATGTAATTTGTCCATGCTTATTGAGTTTAGATATGATCTTTCTTCTGGTGTTGATATCTTAGGGTCAAATCTCATAGGAAGAGATCTTAGTAATTTTTGAACAATTACAGATTATTTGATTTCTTCTCCCAATCCTGCGATTGCAATTACCGTTTCATCAACTCGTAAAAAGAAAGATGGAATATTCTCACGTTCCTTCATCTTAAGCTGTTCGAACTGACCTCTGTAAGTTTGAAGCTTTGCTTCTTTGACTTTTGAATCTCCTTCATAAATATTTTGAAGTTTGTCCCAAATCTCTTTAGTGGATTTACAATGTGCAACTTTGCTGAATACCATTTCACTAAGACCATTCAGAAGTGCATTTTTAGCTTTGGAATTATTCTAACTGAGTTTCACTACTTTTTCATTTGTTGGCAGAATTGTTGGTGCTATGTATCCATCTACAATTGATTTCCAAATTTCAAATCCCTGTCCCTGTATATATGTTTTCATCCTTATGGTCCAAAAATATACTTTTTTCCGTTGAACTGTGGTATTCCATTTTTATACAATTGTTTTCTCTCCATGATCTACCTTTGAGTGGTTAAACTGATTTTTGAAGGAACCTGCTTTGAAACCAATTGTTGGATTACTGAGAGGGGGGGGTCAATTAGTAATAGATAAATTTAATCATTTTTAACCATATAATCCAAGTGTTATATCAATGTACAATTATCATGCAATAACTACTGCAGAGAAAATAAGCAATGAAAAAATGAACAATCATACATATACACAGTACACCAGTTTTTTACGTGGAAACCCAAAGTGGGAGAAAACCACATAATGCTTTTTCTTATATGTCTTGAAGAATTACATTCATTGGAAGAACCAACTTCCTTTGTTTTCCAGCTGCAACTGGAAGGAGGATCCAACCCCCTTGTTTCTCAGGTTACAACCTGAAGGAAGCTCCAACTCCCCTATTCTCTGGCTACAACCATAAGGAAGCTACAAACCCCTATGTTCTATAGCTACAACCACCTGTACTTGCCCAATACAACCGCCCTGAAGTAGAAGTAGAATGATGGAACCCTTGCCACACTATCACTGTGATATATACTATTGTAAACCTATACCAATAAACCTGAACCATGTATCAACCATGCATCAACATGTACCTCAATTTGTAATCAACCTGTACCATAAACAAGTGCATCAACCATGCACCAACCTATACCAAACAACTTGTAATCAACTTGTACCATAAACAAGTGCATCCACCCATGTACAAAGTATGTACCAATCATGTGTCAACTTCTCATCAACTGTGACTCATCAATATGTACCAACANACTATACACCTCATGTATGTGCCAACTCATCAACTACTTGTCTCAACCATGTACCCAACATGTACCTTAACCAAAATCCCTCATCAATTTCATCATCCAAATATGATTTGTAACTCTGTAATAGACCTAGTGTATATTATCACATACCTAGAAACCTTCCTTAACTTTCACAACAAGAGACTAGCATTTTCATCAAACTTTTATTTAGTCTCACATGACCAGTTTGGGATTAGTCAACAACACTAACTTGAAATAATCATAACTATGTACATGTAATGAATAAATAAATGAAATTAGTACACAATGCTATTCAGTATCTTTTTATGCAACTCCTCCAGGTGTCACTACTTGGAACCTCTCAGAAAAGGAGTTATACCAAAAATGGCCTAACAATTTCAATGCCCTAACAATTTCATGGTCTAAATCATTCTATAAAACAAGTTATTGCAAAAATGGTGAGATGACCTGTAAATAACATACCTTAGAAACCATCATCAAAAGAATTTATCCTCCCTTGAATTTCGTCCTTGTTTTCTTCACCTTCCCTATGAAATTCGGCTTAGATATCCTTTGGTTACCTCATTCACCTATAGATATTCAATATTCTCAAGTGTGATGTTAAGTGAGAGAGCCTTGCCTCTTATTTATACTCTCCATATTCTAGGTCACTTAACCTATTTCTAGGTCACTTAACCCATTTATAGGTCACTTAACCCAATTTCTTAATTTTTTGGGTTAACCACTTTCCATAATTAGAAAGTTCTCCATTACTTTATCATTTAAATATTCCTTCTTGACTTTGCCACCTCACTTTATCATTTAAATAATCTTCTTTGATTTTGTCCCTTCACTTTATTATTTAAATAGTCATTCTTGACTTTCTCACTTTAATTTATCATTTAAATAATAATTTCGTCTTTGCAAGCTCTTTGACTTCTTTGACCTTTTGGGGATTCAAGCCAACATATGAGGATCCTACAACTTCGTAAGGCCATAACTCTCAAACCGTGAGTATTTATGTGGCGTTCCACATACCACCAGAAATGGCATAACATGTACTATCCATATAGAATAGTATTACCTTCAAATATATTAAAACGCATACCATTATACATGAAACAACCTTGGGTCCATTAGCCAACAATTTGTGCTATCAGAATTCACTACCGGACTTTCTTCAAGGTTTGACATCAATGACAACCAACCTCATTCAAAAACTATGAGGACCTAAAAGTAGTTCATTTATTTGATACAATGCATATAAGGAAGATTGTGACAGAAACATTATGGTGAATCATAGATGGTAGGAGGGAAAAAGAAAATATTGTCAAAATTTGTAATGACATTCAAGAATCCAATCAAGCATTGAAAAGTTTGATCTGATAAAATAATGATGGAGACCAAAATAACCGTCCATGATTATTAACATAGCAACAAAGAAATGGTGTAAAAGAGGTCATTCAAGAAATTAAATTTCCCAGAGGTTTTTGTTCAAACATAAAGAATATCTTAACGAAGAAAGGTGAATTTGGTGGGGTAAAAACACATGATTGGAATACCTTCATTAAGGTAATTAATCATTTTAGTATTCATATTTATATATTGGTCGTATATATTTTTTGATATTTTTTTTCTCTAATTTCGAATAACTAACGATTCATTTTTATTGTTACAATATGTTCTACCTATATCTCTCCCAAACGACTTTGACAATAACGTCAAAAAAGTTTTATATGATCTTGGAAAATACATGAGGTAAGTAGCTGCAATATATATGCAAAAAAAAGATCATTTTTTTGTTATACTTAATGACATGTGTTTTACTTGTAATGTATTATGTATTATGTTTTGTTGAAACATGTTATTTTCTTGCATCATGATCTGTAGATGGCTGTCATTGAAAGAAATCCATGAAGACGATATAAAGTATTGGAAGAGAGAAATTCCTCGACTAATGTGTGAAATGAAGAAGTATCTACCTTGATTATTTTTCAATGCACAAGAACACTACCACATACACCAAGTTGAACATATTTAAATGTGTGGACCTACACACACAAGGTCAATGTGGATGGTGTAGAGTCACTTGAAATCATTGAAGAATTTGGTTAGACAAAGAGCATGATGTGAGGGTTCTATGGTGGAGGGATATATGGTATATACTCCATGGTGTATATTAGTCAGTATCTTCCTAAATTAGCAATGCAAGATATGCATGCAGTGGATTGCATTTGGGATGTGAACTCCATCAAAAAAATTGAAAGGGAGCAGTTGTTGGGGAAAGGTACAATGAAGAACGTGAGAGGTAATTAAATTGTGGATATTTTTAATAAATACAAATTTTCATTTTTTTGTGTATATCATCATACTCATTTAATTTTTATTCTTTCATCATTTATTAATAATTACCATGGTTACAACTAATATTTAATATTGGTGAATTGTGATTTTTTTATCGGTCAGTTGCTCAAGATTGGGATGAACTACATTTATACATTGCAAACAATATTGATTGGATGAAGGTATGGATTGATAGATGTAAACAATGTCATGGCGGTAGTTTATCATGTAAATAACTATCTGAATTGGTTATAGAATCTCGTTGTAATGGAGATTCTGATGTTACGCAGAGGGAAATAGATTTAACATATTTTTTGAAAGATTGAAAGGAAAGAAAATTCACCCATTTTATTCATTTATTTTATATTATATGAATGTGACTATAGGTGTTTTGTTTTCATATTATACTTTCCAAGTTATATAAATTTTTCCATTATTAACTGACAATGCATATTTTACATGCTTGGCATATTGCAATTGAAACACCACAAAGCTATGTGGTGCAATGGTCGTAAATTTCGCATCAAACAGTTGGATGAAACCATAAAAACTTATGATAGTGGTATAACTTTAGTATTCCATGTCACTAATGTTTCCTCTAGGAGTGACAGATGTCCTCTAGAATATGAAAATAGATATTATGGATTTTTGAATGATATAATTGAGTGTGACTTTAATTCCTTCAAATCAGTTTTGTTCGATGTCAAATGGTATAGGTTACAAATGTATGAACATGATGAGGAAGGAACCGTTATTCAACATGCCAATGGATTTTCAATGATTAAATTGACCGTTTTTGAAAAAGAAAATGACCTCTATGTTTTTCCAAGTCAATGTGAACAAGTCTTTTACTCAAAGGTTCCAGGTAAGAGGGATTGTTCATTTTTTGTTAGATATAATCCAAGAGGAAGGCCAATAAAGTATATTGTAGAGGAAGAATATGATATTGAAGAAGAAGAAGATGTAGAGCTAGAGCAAGAGGAATATGGGTTGACAGATGATGAACCAGGTGTAGGAGACAATGCGTCAGTTCTTGATGATGATATTGATGAAGATATGCTCAAAAATGACATTGATGATGATGATGATATTATCAATCCTTTCAACATTGTTTCTGAATCAGATGTTGATACAGATGTCGATTTGTATGATCAAGAAGAAGATACAAAAGAAGGATGATACAAATGTTGCATTGGTCGATGAGGTACACAACTAGATATTTTAATTTGTATGAATTATTCTCTTTAAATAATATTTTATATGGGTTAATTACATGTTTTTAAGTTTTATTTCATTTTTATTTTGGTAGTTTCTATGCATGATTACTATGCTTCTTTTGTTTATTTTCTATTTTATAGATTGGGTATTGGGGAATTGAGCATGATGTGGGGGCGGGGGTGGGGGGGAGGGGCCATATGAGCTTCCACCTTCACGTGGTTGGCCTCGTTTAGTAGCGAATAAATTATTCTCAAAACCAAGAGAAGTTCATTCATTCATGATTATACTCAAAGATCACTCATAGACCCACTATGTATATTGTCTCATCTCATCCTCATTTCGTTTTAATTTTCTCGGTCGAATTTTAAAGGAAACAACTATTAAAAGACTTTGTACTAGGGCTAGAGTACATGATGGGAAACAATGACCTCTGAATGGGGCCAACGTTGAAAGTTTTTCAAAATGTTTTTGTATGCACCGAAATTTGACATGGATAGTCTGTTCACATGCCTTGACGATATGGGAGGGTTTCCAGACTCAAATATCACTCACACACCCACTCTTTATATTCATCGTATGTGTCGTTCAAAACCAACATCATGCCAATTAGGCCCATGATTTTGGTCATGGCGAGAAGAAGGAGATAGATGATATTTTGTATTTAAATAATGATTCCATACTAATATTATTTATGGAGCAAAATAGTACTTATATGAAACAAAAAAACAAAGACATAAAATAACTTGAAGCTTCTGTGAATAATCAAGTACTTCTTTATCAACGTTATTTCATGCCCGTGCAGTACTAGTAGATGAGGGGACATGCATCTCAATTGTATTTTAAATGAAACAACTAAAATACATTGTACTAGGGCTAGATCAGTACATGATGGGCAACAATAACCTGTGAATGGGGAAAATGTTCAAATTCTTTCAAAAAACATTTCTATGCACTGGAATTTGACATGGATAGACTGTTCACATTTCCTTGATGACATGGAATGATTTACAGACTCAAATATCACTCATACACCCACTGATCTATATATCGACGCATCTCGTCCTCGTTTCGTTTTAATTTTCTCAGACGAATTTTAAAGGAAACAAATATTAAAAGACATTTACTAGGGCTAGAGTAAATGATGGGAAACAATGACTTGTGAATGGGGCCAACATTGAAATTCACCCACCACAAATGTGACATTTGTGATGGGTGTATTGGAAGTGCCATGAAATTTCAAGAGAGTTCTAACAAATATTATATAGATGGAAATGACGAATGATGAAAATGAAACAAGCATTATATTGAACGTTGATGCAAACATGGACAATCTCAAATATTATGAGGGGACATAAAAAATCCTTAAGTCTTGAAACCCTCCCATACTTTCAAGGAATGTGTCTAATATAACCATGTCAAATTTTGATGCATACAGGCACATATTGAAAAAAAATCAACTTTGGCCCCACTCACTTCTCACTATGCGGGGTCAGTGGAAGAAATTTGTGATGGGTGTATTGGGAGTTCCATGTCAAATTTCAAGATAGTTCCGACAATGATTATATAGAATGTAATGATGAATGATGACAATGAGATGTGCATGATGAAAATTGATGCAAATGTGGATGATCTCAAATATTATCTGGGGACATCAATATACATCCTTGAGTCTTGAAACCCTCGCATACTATCAAGGCATGTGTCTAGTCTAACCATGTCAAATTTCGATGCATACAGGAACATATTGAATAAATTTCAACATTGGCCCCATTCACTGCTCACTATTGGGGGTCGGTGCATGACATTTGGGGTGGGTGAATTGTAATTTCCATGACATTTCAAGAGAGTTCCAACAAAGATTCTACATATGGAAACAACAAATGATGACAATGAGACACCCATTATGAACATTGTTGTAAACATGGACAATCTAAAGGATTATGTGGGGACATTAGACATCCTTGAGTCTTGAAACCCTCCCATACCATCAAGGCATGTGTTTAGTCTAACCATGTCAAATTTCGATGCATACATGCACAGTTTGAAGAAATTTCAACATTGGCCCCATTCACTGCTCACTCTGTGAGGTGGATGCAAGATGACATTTGTGATGGGTGCATTAGAAGTTCCATGAAATTTCAAGAGAGTTCCGAAAAATATTCTATACATGGAAATGATGAATGATGACATTGAGACATCCATTATATTGAACGTTGATGAAAAAATGGATGATCTCAAATATTATGTGGGGACATCAAACATCCTTAAGTATCAAAACCCTCCCATACCTTCCAAGGAACTATATAGTCTAACCATGTCAAATTTCAATGCATACGGGAAAAGATTGAAAACATTTCAACATTGGCCCCATTAACTGCTCACTATGCAGGGTTGGTGGAAAAAAATTGTGATGGGTGTATTTGAAGTTCCATGTCAAATTTCAAGATATTTTTGACAACAATTCTATCGAATGGAATGAAAAACATTGACAATGAGATGTGCATGATGAACGTTGATGCAAATGTGGATGATCTCAAATATTATGTGGGGACATCATACATCCTTGAGTATTGAAACCCTTCCATACTTTCAAGGCATGTGTCTAGTCCAACCATGTCAAATTTTCACACATACAAGAACATATTGAACAAATTTCAACATTGGTCCCATTCATTGTTCACTATGTGGGGTCAGTGCATGAAATTTGTGGTGGGTGAATTGGAAGTTCCATGAAATTTCAAGAGAGTTCCAACAAATATGCTACATATGTACACGAAGAATGATGACAATGAGACACATCCATTATGAATGTTGATGCAAACATGAATAATCTCAAAAATTATGTGGGGAAATTATACATCCTTGAGTCTTGAAACCCTCCCATACTGTCAAGGTATGTTTCTAGTCTAACCATGTCGAATTTTGATGCATACATGCACAGTTTGAAGAAATTTCAACGTTGGTCCCATTCACTTCTCATTTTGCGAGGCCGATGAAAGATGACATTGGTGATGGGTGTATTGGAAGTGCCATGGCATTTCAAGAGAGTTTCGACAAAGATTATATAGATGGAAATAATAAATGATGACAATGCGACATCCATTATATTGAACGTTGATTCAAACATGGATGATCTCAAATATTGTGCAGGGACATCAAACATCCTTAAGTCTTTAAACCCTCTCATACCATCAAGGAAACTATATAGTCTAACCATGTCAAATTTAAACGCATACGGGAACAGATTGAAAAAAATTCAACGTCGGCCCCATTCATATCTCACTGTGTGGGTTCAGTGGAAGAAATTTGTGATGGGTGTATTGGAAGTTCCATGTCAAATTTCAATATATTTCTGACAACGATTCTATAGAAGGTAATGGCGAATGATGACAATGAGATGTGCATAATGAATGTTGTTGCAAATGTGGATGATCTCAAACATTATGTGGGGACATCATACATCCTTGAGTCTTGAAACCTTACATACCTTCAAGGAATGTGTCTAGTCTAACCATGTCAAATTTCGATGCATATAGGCACATATTGAAGAAATTTCAATGTTGGCCCCATTCATTTCTCACTATGCAGGTTTGGTGCATTACATGTGTGGTGGGTGAATTGAAGCTTCTGCGACATCAACTCGACTTGGTAATTCAATAATAATAAAAGGTGGTTAAATCCACTTTAACCAAGAGAATCAACAATAGACCCACTTGAGTTAATGAAATCAATTTATTGATGGTTCATCCATTGGGGTTACAATCTATGAATCAAACCTACTAGAATTTGGCATTGGATAGAGGAATGAAATTATGATTATGTTCAAAATTATCTAGTTAGTGTTCCTAGTGTTAGCCCTCATTTTACATGAGGCCTACACTAGTATTTTTTCACTACTCTTGTAATTTTCATCCCAAAGGTAGGTTTACAATTTGATATTTGGATAAACTAGGGGTTTTGATTGCATTTTGTGAGACTATTAGTGATGTAGTCATGGATGGTTAGATGGTGTTGATGCTCTACCTGTCTTGGTAATTTATCTCCTTTCATACTTGTACACTTAGTTTTTGAGTCCCTTATATGATCATTATTGGATGGTTGATGATATATGTGGATGTATGACTCCCTTGATGGAACACTACCCTAGAAATATTTGGCTAAGCTAATATTGTATTGACATATTTTTTTTCTTGGAATTCTCCCCTTGATATCACTTGATTTCACATTCATTTAGGTTGATATGGTCTAGCATGGTGTGATGTTCACGAGGTGAATTCCCTTGCTCATGTTGAGAATTCATACACATATTATTTCTTTTTCTGACATGTATTACACCCTCATGTCCAACGTTTCCCTCTTCTACATATTTTTATGTTGTATTACTTGGTGGAGGATCCTGCCATGGAATTCCCTAGCCTTGTGGTATGATTTCACACTTTTTTAGGTTTTATTTGGATATTACTCATTATCCCATGTGAAGAGTTCACCCACCTTGGATACATGTTAAGGGATGGTCTTATTTATTGATTGATGAGGGGCCACCCCTTTCTTTATGGATTTAGTTTATCATTGAAGGAATTTCACATTTGTTCTTCATATATAATTTGAAGCCTTATTTCATGGATCCACTTGCTTGGAACTTGTTTTGAGGAAGAAATCCACCATTTGAGGCCATTCTGCACTTTTCCATGCTTTGCTTGAAGGGATGTTTCTCTTGAAGGTCTTACACTTTCTATCATTGGAGGTTTGACTTAATTCAAAAATATAGTTTGTGGAGATGTCCACCTTTGGATGTTACATTTCATACCTTTTATTTCTTGTTGATAAGACATCTCACATTGGGATCAATAGGTTTCATGGTTTTATGTCCTAGATAATGACGGAATATGCCCACTTATGGATGTTTCTTGCACTTATGTTTATGCTTATTATTGAGGACACCCACCTTTCTTGGAGCCTTATTGCACTTTCCAACTTGCCTTGCATTGCATTTGGGCAACCTGCCTCTGGCTCATCTTCTTTCCTAGTGCTCCCTTGTGTGGCCATTTTTGTGTCTTTCATGTGGGTCGGCACACCTCTTACTAATTTAACCAAGAGAATAAAAAATAGATCCATTACACATTATTTTGGTCACCCTTGTGATCAATTGACGATATGTGTATTTATTACTCCTATGTTCCCTTAGGCTACTCAAGAAATAAGACTTTCTCCCTAAGAAATAGAATCACCTATCCTTTCTTAAAAACCCTATCAAATAATATCGTCGCACCTTGCCAAATGATAAGGGTGTGACAATCCTTGATCATCGCATGTTGAACCATAGTGGACTACGGCATCATTGTAGGTTGCTTGTTCTTAGGGTGCAACAATGCTCAAGAAAAGGAAAAAGGTGAAATTATCGAAGGTTCTATAATGGAACCTCCTTAAGGATGAGGTGGCCTCCAATTTGTTTGGATCTCACTCGTTTCTATGATTTAGTGGGATTATCCTAATCTATTCATCCATATTTCTTCACTCTAGGGATATCTCATGGGAAAGGATATGTTGTCTTATGGATGGAGAATTATGTTGAAGATTGTACTTGTGATAGATTTACTTTATCTTTCCAAGTCAGGTTGTGAATACTCTTCATCAAAATCATTGGAGCAAAGGTGTGTGTGTTGAAGAAAACGGAAATTGGAAGGTACCTTGCAACATCAAGGCATAGGTTGTATTCTCCACTTTCATCAATATAATGTAGTGATACATTTCTTCCGTATAAAAGTGTCTCCATTTTTATTGTATAACTCCTTGATCTTATGCATAGGCTTCATTGGAATATATATATTGGTGTTCTCTCTCTTTGTTGGTTTGTGCTTCTTAATAGGTTCAACATTCCACAAATTCAAATATGGAGAAAGTACGATACTAGCGAGGATCAAATGAGATTTAAATGGTATGTCATTTGTCCTCTTTGAACTAGTTTACATTACAATGAACTCTAAGGAGAATATTGTATTATGCTATGTTTTGTTCTAATTTTTTGTTGAAGCTAGGTATATTAGTTTGTGTCAACACTTACTAATTTGTCCGATAACAAAATTGGCGACCATACTGGGGATTGTCCTATTTTGGTATTTTATTCCTTTTTCTCTTTTGGCTTGCCTGTTTTTGGTTGATTTTTCATTCTCTGATTCATTGGGTGATCCATGTTGACTCCCTGGTCTTGAAAATTCATTGGGAAACCTTGTCCTTTATTTATTTTTCTTTCACTTTCAATCATTGTCACACTCTTATGTGAAAACCAAGGCAATGACATCACACTATGTATTTCTCACTACCTACGACAATCCTTGATCATCACACAATGCTCTTATGCATCCTGCGATGATTCTTGAATTTGTTTTTTGGAGTGACAACCAATTTTTCCTCTTTGCCTAGATTTGTTTATCATTTCTTGGGATGAATTTGTGGTCCTGTTTAGTGATTATTCACAGGTTGGTTTGCATGTTTTAACTGAATTTGATCATTTCTCAAGTATTGAGAGTATTTTTCATAAGCTTCATAGTTTTGTCTTTCACTTCTTGTTGCAAGGGTATAATCTCTAGGCTTCATCCTTGAGTTATTGTCAGATAAGTTGTTATCGATCTCTTTTGAGTTTTGAATTGTTTTTTATTTGAAAACAATTTTTGACCGCATTAGACAAATAAGTTTTGTTACTTTTACATTTTTGGTTGCATTATGATTTAAGTTTGGGAAATTGTGTTGTGAGTGCATTCATCTTCTTGGACAACTTTTTCTTTTTGATTCAGATATCTATTTTTATTTGAAAAGAAAAGAATTGAAGTTTTTTTTTTTTCTATTGGTAGTGTTTACAAGAAATTTTTGCATTCAAGTGTTTGTTTAAAAAGAGAAAATTGGAAAATTTGATAGATTTGATTGTTTGGCATCAATATCATTCAAAGATTGAAGAAATTATGTTTTGCAACTTGTTGTATTCTGGAAAAAGAAAAATTTCTCCCTTATGTAATTAGAGTTCATCGAACGAAAATATTGCATCTCATATCTTGTTGCATATTGTTGAGTCAAGATCAAACACTTCATCAGTTTCATCTCCACTTCCTTTTTTAGTTAAGTAAAAACCATTAAAATTTAGTGTAATTTTAAAATCTATCTAATAACTTTTATTTTCTAGAACTCTTATACACCAACATTAGCTAATATAGTGCATTGGAATAAGTTGTGAGGAATACTCTCCAAAGAATCAAAACAAGCAATAGTATCTTGTGATAGGGAGAGTTAAATCCACTTGCTACATTTTGTCCGGGGAAGCCCTTCTAACCCAAGGGTCAATCACGAGGTCGCATTAGGGAGGACATAGTTACTAACCCTGCTTGGTTGGTCTTAGTGTAGTGATTGCACATATTATTGGGGGTCACTTGAGAAGAAAATCTTATGTGGACCTTCTCGAGTCGATTTTGGGCTTAGATACCATGCCTTTGCGCAAATAACATATTGTTGACTGCTTCCCCAGGAATCATTGTCATAATTTTTAACCTTAGTATCCTATCTCTTTAGGGTATTCACACAAGGTAAATCTAGAGGGGAAATTCTTCACGGTACCTGGAATTGACGTTGGCTAAACTCAGTCAGGCTCCTTGGAGGGTATACCCACGATTATCTATTGGATCTTGCACCAAGGTGTAATTCTATTAAGAATACTGTCAACATAAATTTTCCACCCGCTTTATCCCAGCCCCTTCTTGTCTTGATCTCACGACGTTAGATTTCATCACCAACTAGTGATTTCGAAATAAGAAGGTTTGTTTTCCTACTTGATATCTAGATTTTATTAATTAAGTGTTGTTTTTTTCTCTAGTTGTCCATAGATCTCTTTTATTCTTTTTTGGGTGTGGCCAACATTGACCCTCTCCATTCATGTAGGATCTAGGGTTGGCCTCCGGAAGAACCCGAAGAATATGCCCCCTTGCTTCCTATTTCACTAAAGGGTCCTTCTCCTAAAGGAGATGTCAATAACGATGTATCCACTTATATCAGGAGTTTTATTCCATTGGTTGAATCATCACTTCTTGTAAATCTGCTATTGAATTTTATACAACATCTAATTGTTCTCTGAATAAACTATTCTGGAGACGTTGTTGCAGAAGACTATACTAGAATACCTTATGGACATTATGTAGAGTCCAGTATGGATGATCCGCCATTTTAGAGTGAATCATTTAGAACTCCGGTTCATACTTTTGGAATTTTTAATCCTAGTCGAGTCCTCATTCTTTCTTTTTGGAGGACTTCCTCAGAACACGATATTTTTGATAAACTAGGAATGAGTCCAAACCAACCTACTTCATAACACACACCCATTACTTATACTACTTATAACATACCTTTAGATCATTTTACTAGCACTTAAACTAATGTTGTTATGGTTTTAGACCTGTTGTTGGTTGGTGCTCATACAATCCTTCCTCTCCATCTCACTAGCTCTACCACAGTCCCACCAATTACACCTATTTTTTTTCCAAAACTACGGTAACAAATCAATCTCCTATTGGAACACCACTTTCACTTAGATCAAATACCTCACTTCCACCTGTGTATAACACTCTTAATATTTCTATTGCTAATCCTACCAAGGGTCCATTTGGCGGACCTAATATTTTTTTACCACCTGGGTATAATGTTTCTAGTGGTTTTGTTCCCACACCTACCCAGGTTCTATCTAGAGGGCATAACATTCCTCCACCACCTAGAGGATCTAATCATCCTGGCCGAAGTAGCTCCAATCATCTTGGAGGCACAAGTCATTCTGTCACTTATGGTTTTCAAATTCCTGTTGGAGGTTAACCTCAAGTTTGGGGTCATAACCCAGTTTACGGGTAGTATACTCCTGGATTACAAACTCAACCTTGGAATTTTCCTTTCTAAGGAAATCAAAAACTGCCTGGGGGATTAAATATTTAATTAAATTCTTTTGTTCCCTCTAATCCTGGTAAACCTTATCTAGGCTCTGTAAATCCTACCTCGGGTCAAGATTTTTAATCTAATGCTCCTTTCTAAGGTGGAATAACAAATCAACCAACAAATGTTTTCTAATTGACTCAAAACCCTCCACCATTGAATTTTATAGGAGCCTATAACTATTTACAAACTGCTTATGGTCATATTGGTATACCTACAGGGTTTCCTCCCCAAAGTTACTAGTTTCCTCAAGTAAACAGGCAATTGTCATTTCTATCTATTTTGGATTTACCAGATTTATCTAGGATTTTGAATGAAGCCATCTTGCATTCTCCTTATTGACCAGTTATACTTTCCAAATTACCATGAGACATTCCTAAGTTTGATGGTCGATCAGGAGAAGGCCTAAACAATCACGTCATGCCATTTAGACCAGTTGTAGGACTAGCCACAAACCCTATTTTCCATGGAGTGTAACTCCGAAAATACAACAACCCACAAGATGAATGTTTTACCACATATACTTGGATATGTTTCCTCAACTTCCTATCAATTTGAAGGTTTGAATCATTCTAGAAAAACATTTATTGCAAAAATGGTGAGATGACTTGTAAATAACATACCTTAGAAAGCATCATCAAAAGAATTTATCCTCCCTTGAATTTTGGCCTTCTTTTCTTCACCCTCCCTCTGAAATTCAGATTAGATATCCTTTGGTTACCTCAGTCACCTCACTAATACATATGACCAAATTTGCAACGGTTTTTCGTTGCTATTGCCACACTTATCCATCGTAATTTCCACAAAAGCCAAGACTTTTGTTCATTGCTATATCCATGAACCAGGTGTTCGTGGAAACAACGATAAAATTATCTCTCCATGTGTCATCGCAATGTAAAACAAATTGTGGAAAGTTGTGACGCAAAAGTGTGGAAATAACGATGAAAATTTATGCCGAGACAAAAACTTACGACGCAGATATTGTATGTGCAACGAAAAACTGTGGAAAATTGAGACGAAAAAGCATGGCAATAGGGACGGAAATTTATGCCAAGACAAATCATTATGACACAAATGTTGTATGTGCGATGCCAAACCGTGGAAAATTGCGACGAAAAATCATGGCAATAATGACGAAAATTTATGCCAGGACAAAAACTTACAACGCAGATATTGTATGTGCGACGCAAAACCGTGGCAAATTGGGACGAAAAAGTGTGGCAATAGAAACAAAAAATTTATGCCAAGACCAAACTTACGATGTAGATGTTGTATGTGTGATGAAGAACCATGGAAAATTGCGACGAACTTCCGTCTCTATTGCCACTGTTGTTCAAAATAAAAATTGTCTTCCGACGAACTATCATCGATATTGCGACGTGTCCTTTAAGTTTAAAAAAAGAAATACACGAGATATGGTATTACCGTATTACATTGTAATATGGTAATTCCATATTACAATGTAATATGGTAATTCCATATTACAATGTAATATGGTTATGCCATATTACAATGTAATATTGTATTACCATATTACAATGTAATATGGTAATGCCATATTACAATGTAATATGGTATTACCATATTACAATGTATGGTAATTCCATATTACAATGTAATATGGAATTACCATATTACATATTACATTGTAATATGGTAATCCCATATTACATTGTAATATGGTAATACCATATTACAATGTCTCTACTTTCTCAACAAGATGCAAGAAGTTCTTTTTAAAAACAACTTAGGATAAAGATTTTTCTTGAGTGGGATGGTGACCTTGGCATTCAACAAGATAGGAAGTAATTCATTGATGACAAGTGTAGCAAGTGTGTAGGTCCACAAGTGTAGCAGGTGTGCAGGTCCACAGGTGTAGCTGACATTTCTATTGAAAGATGGATGTTAGAGAAAATGTGTAGATATTTTAGATTGAACAAGATTATAGTATATATATATATATATATATATATATATATATATATATATATATATA
>ML805141.1:76300-94251 GCA_009831015.1 Picea engelmannii | reverse complement strand
TTTCCCGTTGCCACCAACGAAGAACTTCCCAGTGCCCGCCGTGGTGACAACTCCGCGACAGCCATTGCCGACGGCTTGAACATTCCTCTGCATTTGAGCAAATAAGCAATGACTTGAAACCATGTCAAACATGGAATCCATGCACCGCAATCCAGCAAACTCAGATCGAACCGACGACAATGCGTTGGAGACGAAAGCAGACTTCTTGCAACCAATGCGGACTGTCGGATTCTCAAGAGACTTTTAATCCACACTCTAGATGATAATGGATATAAGTTGAAGAGATGTGTCTCCTTTATTTACAATTGCATGGGTATCCCAAGGATATAAATCAAACATTCGTTCATTTGTTGTGAGGCTATAACATCCCAATATTTGGGAAGATTGTTTGTCATTTATATATATCATTGTTAATTGCAGAATTCATTGCTCACCTCAAATCCTCCACCTATGACTTTCTCATATTTTATTGTACTCACTTTAACTTGAAATTTTAGCCCTCAAAGTGGAACAATTAAGAAAATTGATCAATGGGAAAATATGCGAACTTCATTAAAAAGAAAAATCCACGAACATGTGTAGGTATAAGCAACCTTGTAGGAATCTCAATCAAGTTACGAAAAGAGGCATGATAAGAATTTAACAACACATACCTCCTAAGTTAGATCAAGTGTGGTTTCACCCACCAAAGAAAGGTTTAAAATGATATTTTAGGATTTTGGATAAGAATGAATAAAATCTATTTGCTTGGATTGGTCACCATATATGGGAAAATATTCCAATGTATATGTGGATCATGTATAGTTGTCTATTTCATCCTCATTAGAAGGAGAATTTAATGAAGAGACACTGAGTCCCAAAGTTGATGGGGATCATCAAATTGAAAGGGAAAAGGTCTACTCCTAGTTGAATTCATATATTTGTGATGTCATATAGGCTTGTATAAGTGACAAAAATTTCAATTTGTATGAATTTGGTGAGTGGAAATTTATAACCCACAAGGAGTAATGGTAAACCCAAGGGTTCATGAGAATGTTGAAAGGTAGAAATATTTTTAGGTTTGTAAAGCAAGGTTTTGAACCCATGAAGACACCATTAGTAAAAAGGTTGTGATTTATGAAAAGGTTGTAAAATCTCTTTCGTCACCTATGTATAATCTATTGGTCAATTTTCTTCTATGTTCTGAATCATTTGGGAAATAATGGCTCTTAACACCTTCAAGAATTGGAAACTCTTACGAACCTAAAGGGTCATTATGACATTGAATCATATATTATTGTAAAACCATAATGTTATTTGATGCCTCGATAATTTAGGCATAGTGTACATAAGGTCTAGTTATGAACTCCTTCCTTGATAATAATAAGAGGAATATTACTAATATAATAGGAAGAGACTTGTGAATGTAACTTGCACAATTGTTGGAGCATACAAAAAGGAAAATAATAATGAGGTCCAAAATTTTGGGTACATCATGAATATGTTCAATATACAAGGGGTAGACTAATACATACTTTCATTTCCAAGAATGATCAGTGAGCAAGGAAAGAACATGTTTAGCTAGATACCTACATCATAGAGGTTTGCATCTTACTACAAGTGAGGTAGGATTAGCAACATGATCTCTTATGGAAAGGATGGTGGATAGATGAAAAGGTAAAGATGGGAGGTTGTGGTGTTTGGGTAGTTCTAACAAAGGCAAGAGAAACAAGTTGATGACACTGGCGTGACATTGGAAAAAGGCGTGAGTTGACATAAACCGACTAAGAGTGAACATGAGCGAGAGAGGAAACACACTCTAATATAGGGTTATCACAAGAATAAATGTAACATATGGAAAATTGGATTTAAGGTGAGCATAAAAAATGACATTCATTATTCTAGGATTTCTATAGTCATTAAAGTGCCATACACTAGTCAAGGACATAGCATGATTTCCATGTGACATACGATAATCTGGAGAGTGTGAGAATAATAGGAATCAGAAACTAGTAATATAGAGTCATCAAAAGCACAAAAACAACACATGTTAGCCTAGATTTAGTGAAAGAATGAGAGGTGGCATACATCAATGGGGTATTTTATGCAAGCATAGGAGGTGACATGCATCAACCTAAGTTCAATGCAAGCATAGAGGTGAAAAATACCAATGGTACTAGTTGAGGAGAGAGAATCAAAGGAAGATATGATGTCACCATTGGGAGGGGCTCCATATTTGCAAGCCATGGAATGTGACCATTAAGGGGGACATCTTGGAAAACTGACCAAAGAAGTGATAGTTGATCCTAAATAGGTAGAGGTTATCTCAAGTAGGGTATTTCTTGAGATAATGACCTATAAGGGACCCATCGATATTATGACCAAATAAAAATGGAGAAAAAGGGGTGTAAGGAAGAAGAGCCAAGGAGGAGAGGAAATACTTTCCCCAAGCATTTTAAGGACTAGGAAAAGAGGAAGAGTATGTAGGAGAGAATGGAACACTAGGAGAGGAAGAAGGCAAGGGGAGAACTAGGTAATATTGGGTGCTACCAGGTAAGAAGTGGCTAGAGTTGATAATGGGAAGTCTAAGCTAGCCCAAAACAACTCCCAATAGGAACAAGGCTTCATTCAACTTGATAAAGGTGTGTTTAGACATGGGACCTTTTTAATGTTAGCAAATGTTGATTTTGACAACTAATAAAAATATAAGAAAAAGAGAAGGCATAGAAGAACAAGGGGCTACATCATTGTTGTAGCCAGCGAGAGGACAAGTGCAAGAAATTATGGAACTAGGTATAATAGATCATATATGTATTTTGTTAATTCTTGTGTGGTATAAACAAATATATTGAGTTAAAAATCATTGGGGAGGTTTGGGATTTAGAATGAGAATAACAAAGTGAGAGTGCACCCATGTGGAAGGATGAGAATGTATTATTTAGAGAGTTTGGAAGAGGGATAGTGCAACCATATGAGATGATATGGATTGATGTGATGTAAAAGTGAGAGAGAAAGGTATTTATGTATTATGTTTTGTTGGGTCTTAACATTATAAGTAAGAGGTATTGCAAGAGGTGATTTCATAGTTTTTGTCATCTTTATGGAGTTGATAAGTATTGCAATGAGAATATTATAAAGAATTTCATTGTTTTTTATTGGGTAGAAGGATGAGAAGGTATCATTTGGAATGTGTGGAAGAGAGAAAGTGAAACCATATGAAATGGTTGGATGTGAGTTACAATTAACATAGAAAGATATTTATGTAGGATGTCTTGGTCACATCATTACATAAAAAGAGTATTGCAATAAATATGAGTTCATAGGTTTTGTTATCTTTAAAGAGTTGATAGGTATTTCAATGGACATATTATAAATCATTTCATTGTTGTTCATATGATATGTTCAAGAGTAAATTAGAGTAATCAAGGGGATATGCATAGCATTGAACATTCTCTTGAAAAATCCCTATGGCAAGGGTGACTCCACAATGTTTATTAATGAGAAGATGGGTTTTGTCCTATTGTACAAAGACCCAATGATAAGGAGAGGGGTGAGGAGTGATGGAAAATACGATTAATTTGGTTACAATTGTCAAGGATTATAGTGGCAAGTTGGTCTTTGATCTAACAATTATGAGTAAAAAGGAGACTTAGAGAGGGGAATAAATTTCATTCGTCATTATGAGTAATGAGGGATCTTTTTCAATAGAGTTTGGAATAGGGACTATTTTTTGTTGGGGAGAAGTGTCCAAATATTGGTGTACCCTAGGATCATCAAGGGATTTCTCATCTATGTACAAGGATTTGGATGTGAATTATTATTATAGGAATAATCATTTTGTAGTAGTGTCCTTTGGAGCCTTATAATACTTGCACTAACATGTGGCATGAGAGGAGGGGTCTAGATTATTGGGATTAACTTCACGCATTATTTAATAGGAACTAGGATTTGGACTAGGGATAGCAATAAGGTTAGGATTATGGAAATGAATGAAATGAGGGATCTTTTCTAATTTATTTTCCACAATGAGGATATGGATAAAGACTTTGTGTAAGGGGGTTCTCTAAAATAGTTATAGTTCTTTATAAAAAAACTACAAGTAAACCAAAATTATATTTAAAATACCTCTTTAGGGTTCTAGATTTATAGTTGAAATTTGAGCTAGGTAAAGAGTGTACACTCGAAGTACTGTACAACCACCCACACATTAAATTGGACAAATAAATTAGACAATAAAAACACCACATGGATCTTGGCATATATGCAATATCTACACATTAAATTTGACAAATAACATGACAATAACAAATAAATTGGACAATAAAAACACCACATGGAACTTGGCATATATATCAATATCTACATATTCATGAGGATTGTGAACTTTTACTAGTATAAAGCCTACTTTTAAAAACACGTCAAAATTGTTACCTTTTCATTGTCCTTTCACCAAATCCATTAGCCCATAAAACTTGATAAGAGTTTTCCACGAGATGCATTTTCATCACCAAGACCTGCATGAATCATAAAAGACAAATTTTTTATATGAGAAAATAATTAATAAGCAAATAAGCATGCATTTAGCTATGTAAAATACTCTAGAAAAACATTAAGTTTTCACATACCTTAATGAGCTTATCTTTGTTTCGAGAATAGGTTATTCTCTACTAAACATGGCCAACCACGTGAATATGGAAGCTCATATGGCCCCTCTCCCCCCTCACATCGCTCTCAATTACCCATACCCAACAAATGATTTTATTTATATAGAAAACATATAGAGATTCATGCATAACTAGGATAGTCATCAAAACATATGAACATATAAACATATAAACATCGATAAAGATCCAAATACAAGACATGAATTATACATCTAATTTTTCTTTGATTTTGGTTTTTTACATTCATAAAAGTGACAATTGGGACATCATAATCATCCAAGGACATTGTATTTTGTGTGCCATGTCCTTCTATTGTTTGTGTGTGCTCATGTACCATACTTATGGTACGTTACTGAGAAGGGTTAGCTAGCATCTGTTTAGGGTCGTGAACTAGAACAACGAAAATTATCATATTGATATGTTGAAATATATTTGAAATAAATAATTCATTATTTTGATTAACATTACACTATTTCTCTTGACCTATCTCTATAGCTGCGATAATTGGTGTGTTAATTTCCTGTCCACTTGGTTTCTCTCGCATTTCACCCTCCTGAGCTACATGCTCTTCAATTTTGAGAAGATAATATATAATTATAAGTGAGGAAATAAATATATACAATCACAGTAAATATTTCTAATTCTGAAGCATACATACCGAAATGGGTACTCTACTCTACACTATCACTGGACATGTGCACCCTTGCATGACATGGTGTTTGCTGAATACCACTGTATTCACTACTAAAGTAGCACTGTTGCTTGAAAGAAAACATAAATACTTAGTTACGGGTGATATAATAAAATATGAATAGACTTTACAAGCATGCTACTGCAGTTTCATTATTCATTTGATTTACCTACATTGTTGGGGAGATAGGAGTCTGGACCAAGCTTTTTCTATATTCAATCACACTTTTAAAACCATGCTTGTAAACAATATTTAGCTCCTCCTCGGTGGCAACAATGTCGAACATATTTAAATACAATGCATAACACCATTAAAAATACCAATAACAAAAACATGTATTTGTTCGCTATTGTTAAATAAATATTAACCATAGTTAATCATTTAAATCTTACTATTCAAGATTTTAGTTTTCCGTAGCCACCCTGGCCTAGTTTATGCTGGCCATGTTTTTCAACTCCGACCTTTGTTTCTTTGGAGGTGTCTGGTAGACTACATATGGAATTCTTGAAAAAAATTAGATATTGGAATTGTTACTTAAAATAGGAAAGAAAAACATAAATGCTCATATTTCACTGATAATATGACATGTGTTGTACCTTGCTTGACCAACTCGTGGTTGTCGTCCTTTTTTTTTAAACAATTTCTCCTTTGCATCCTCTATTAGTGCCTTCCACTCTTTCTCGGGAACCATGGGAGGGGCTTGTGCTTGAGGTCTATTTGCAACTTATCCCTATATTGGGCCCTAGCATATTTTAAAATCTCATCGGCTAACTTTGTAACCCCTTTCTTGTTGAAAGTGTTGCCGGACAAGTTTACCATGTGATCTATTAAATCATCTTTCTTTTTTCTATCTTGGCCATTCCACTGTGTGTGAATGGTGAGGCCAAACAAATCCAATGATTTGTCATGTAAGTTTCTATAGAAAACATTGTTTCCTGCAAAAACATGTTATCTATTAATTTATAATAATCTCAAGAAATGTCCATTTCATTTTCATGAAAAAAATGAATCAATTAATGGGACAATTACCTGCAATCTTCTGAATCTTGATCGGAACACATGCATCATCCACTAGAAAGGTGACATCTAGTGAACCGGTGCTTTTAATTCATTCTTTTCCATGCAGAATAGTATAATATCCATCTACACTATGTTCCTCTCTGGAGTAATCGTGTGGAGTCCCAGGCTCCGACTCATCATGCTCCAACATGTCATGCCAGTCAAAATCATTTCTCTCATCAATGGATTCGAGGGGAACCTCAGGAGGCTCAAAAAGCCTCACTTGCACTTTTCTATGTCGACCTTTTTTTTTCATTGGACCATCACTACTACCTATAACAGTTGCAGGGTCAATAGGTTCCCCACGCACGGGGTTTTAAAACTCCTACAAACGAAAAAATTTTCTTTATCAGATCATATACAAAATATAAAATTAAAAAACGAATATGAAATTGTCATAGCTAATAAAAATATGTGAAGATTCCACTTACCCCAAAATTAGTTATTGTATTTTGTAGATCTACAATTCTTTCCCTATCCTCCTGTGTCAGGGGTATTTTTCTAATCAAACCTAGATATTCTATGTTAGGCTTCGTCAAGGCCTTCGTTATAGTTGTCATTGGGTCAGTCGAATAAAATATTTCATCCTCATCAATATCCTCTATGGGAGCCTTCCCATGTTGACCATGCCACAATACATTGATGAATAAAACTAATGAGATGAACTTTAACAATTGATAAATTTAGTTGTTGTAGTTATAGGTTGTTACTATATTTAACATTTACCTGGTGAGGCACTACGGGTGCCTTTCCGCGGTCACCCTGGACAAATGTAAAGGGTGATTTTCGGATACGGTCACCCTGGAAAGATGTTGACACAATAAATCAATCAACACAAGTTATGAAATTCACATGTAGCATTAAAAAAATGAAATATCGTAGTAATATCAGAAAAACATTAACACAATTTCATAAATTTAGTTGTTGTAGTCATAAGTTGTTACTGTATTTAACATTTACCTGGTGAGGCACTGTGGGTGCCTTTCCACGGTCACCCTGGACAAATGTAGCAGGTGAAACTCGGACACAGTCACCCTGGATAGAAGTTGACACAATAAATCAATCAACAAAAGTTATGAAATTCACCTGTAACATTTAAAAAATGAACTATTGGAGTAATATCAGAAAAAAAATAATGAAATTTCAAAAATTTAGTTTTTGTAGTCATAAGTTGTTACTGTATTTAACATTTACCTGCTGAGGCACAGTGGGTTCCTTTCCATGGTCACCCTGGAGAGATGTAGCAGGTGATTTTCTACCATAGTCACCCTGGACAGATGTTGACACAATAAATCAATCAATAAAATTTACGAAATTCACCTGTAACATTAAGAAAATGAAATATTGCAGTAATAACAGAAAACAAATAATGAAATTTCTGAAATTTAGTTGTTGTAGTCATAATTTTTTACTGTATTTAACATTTACCTATTGAGGTGAAGTGGGTGCCTATCCACGGTCACTCTGGATAGATGTTGAGACAATCAATTAATCAACAAGAGTTATGAAAGTAATTGTAAACAATTTATGCAATAAAAATTTGAAATATTGCAGTGATAAATTGTAACAATGATTGATCAAAGGTTGAGTTGAATGGTATGTAAGATATTTATACCTATAGTCACACCCCATCCATCTATTATATTTAAGTTGTAATCGATCAACAACTCTTCACCTGGAACTATTGTTTTTGTTGCACATACAAATATATGATTTCCTTTGCGTGCCTCAAATATGCAATTCAATTTCTTAGTTGTTGCCACTGGTCTTGTACTATTTATAAAGACTGCAATGTTTCCAGTAGCTTTTGGCCCCATCAATATACATAGTTTCCCTTTTATTTTGATTGCTATCTAGTAGTTGTATATAATTTTTGGCAACTCTGTATCTCCGCATACTTTGTGTATATCAGACCAACATCAACCAGTGATTGTATTTGTATAATGGTCTGACATACTCCATCGATTTAGTTATAGTGCCATAGCCGACCTTTATGCCATCCATGAAAAATAACCCCAATCCATGTAAGGACGAAGGAGCAATGCTATACATCCTTCCACCGATGAAGAAATCTGTGTCCACTTCAGTTATCTCCTTAGGTGCCCATCATTGCACTAGATGTTTATACCTCAAAGGCAACTTAATGTCACCTATGTTCTCAGCATCATAATTACATGACCCTCCGTTGGCAATAAAAAATTGCATGCGGGTACGAAATATTTTCCTTACGTTTTCCAACCTAGTTGATCTAGAACCGATAGATCTAGTACAACATGTCTCACTTTCAACCTCTCTTACTATATTGTGATCATCACTCGAGGAAGATAGATTCGATAGATACCTATTTGGTGGTAACTACACTTGTTAAAACAAGAAGATAAGTTATTGTGCCAATATACGTTTTTGGTACCAACACAATTGCATATAGTTGCATTTAGTTGCATAAAGTTGAAATTACCACACCTATCCGTCATATAGTTGCATAAAGTTGAAATTGCCACACCTATCTGTCATATCGTTGCATATAGTTTCATAGTTGCATAAGTTTCATATAGTTTCATAGTTGCATAAGTTGCATTGTTGCATAAAGTTGCGTAAAGTTGCATAAGTTCCATAAAGTTTCTTAAGTTTCATAAGTTGCATGTTGCATAGTTTCATATAGGTTCATAGTTGCATATAGTTGCATAGTTGCATATGAAATTGTTGCAATATAGTTGCATATAGTTTCAATATAGTTGCATATAGTTGCATAAGTTGCATAAGTTGCAATATGTTGCATATAAGTTGCATATAGTTTCATATAGTTTCATAAGTTGCAATATAGTTGCATAATATGCAATATAGTTGCATTTGACCACTCACCAATATTTGAGAATATAGTTGCAATACAGTTGCAGTATAGTTGCATTTGGAACCATTGGTACGTTTTCATAATAAGAATAGGTATCAAGGCATGTGCCATGACTAGAGAGGAAAAAAAGGGCCTTAGGTCCTAAACATATGTTTTTGGCTCATTGGCCATTAACAAGACCTCAAACCACCACATCTATCCTATTTAATAGACTATGGTGCTTGGGTGGGATATGGGTGTCATTCACAATGTTTTCACGCCATGTATGGAACTTAGATATTGTCCAGGGTTAGGGAAAGAACATAAGTATTTTAGGTCCTATTTAAATCTTCTTAGGATTAAGCTTCATGATGAAGTTGTCAAAAAACAACACAAGACATATGTAAAAATATTTAGCCTCTGTGTGGGATCTTTGGTGCCATTAATAGTTTTTTCATAATAAGAACGGTTCTCAAGGATTGTACCATGTATGGGGGAAGAAAAAAAGAACATTAAGCTCACAATGAAATTTCTCAAATTCAAGGGCCATGAACTAGGCCTCAAATAACAATGTAGATATTATTTAAGAGATATTTGACCTTCTAGTGGGAGATGGGTACCATTAGGATTTGTTTTGCACCATATATGTAATTCAAGGTTTATATCATCACCAAGGTAAGAAAATTAGGGCCTTCTTCCCTAAATGAATCTTTTTTATACTTAATGGCCATGAAAAATCCCTCTATTTGGGAATATGTGCACCATTAGTATGTTTTGAATAAAAAGAATGGGTTTCAAGACCTATACCATGGCCAAGGGAGGAAATAAAGGGCCTTAGGCCCTAAATATATCTTCTTGATCTTAATGGCCATGAACAAGGCCTCAAACCACTATACATATCCTCTCTAAGGGATATATGTAATTTGGGTGGGATATGGTCACCATTCACAAGTTTTGGGCATAATGTATAGCAAAGAACATAAGGTGCTTAGGCCCTATTTGAATCTTATTAGGGTTGATATTTGTGATGCAGTCCTTAAACAATCATGCAAGATCTATGTAGGGTATCTTTGGAACAATTGGTATGTTTTCATAAGAAGAATAGGTCTCAAAGTGTGTACCATGGCTAAGAGAGGAAATAGGTACCTTAGGTCCCAAATGAAGATTCTTCACTTCAAGGTCTATGAACTAACCATTGAATGATCATGTAGATAATGTTTAAGGGATATTTGGCCTCGAGGTGGGATTTGGACACCATTAGTATTTTTTTACATCAAATATGGGAGTTTAGGCTTGTACCATCATCAAGGGAAGGAGAAAAGGGAATTAGGATTTAAATGAACCTTATGTTCTTAATGACCAAGATCAAGGCCTCCAATTAGGAATATGGGCAACATTGGTATGCTTTAAATAATAATAATGGATATTATGACCTATACCATGGCCAGGGGAGGGAAATAATGGCCTTAGGCCCTAAAAAAATCTTCTCGTTCTTAATGTCCATGAACAAAGCCTCAAACCACCACACAGATCCTCTTTAAGGGATCTATGGACTTTAGGTGGGATACAATCACTATTCACAAGTTTTGGACATCACGTATAACACTTTGGATCTTACCCATGGTTAGGGAAAGAACATAAGATACTTAGGCACAATTTCAATCTTCTTGTTGATCTTTGCGATGTAGTCTTTGTACAACCACACAAGAAACTTGTAGGGGATATTTCACCTCTGTGTGGGATATTTCATGCCAATAGTACATTTTTCATAATAAGAAAGGATCGTGGGCTTATGCCATGGCTAGGGGAGGAACATAAGATTTTGTATCAAGTGATATACCATGGATGAGGTAGGAAAACAAGTGACCTAGGCCCTATACAAATATTATTGATCTCAATGGTTATGAACAAATCCTTGAAGCACCACACATACCATCTCTAAGGGATCTTTGGCCTGTGGGTGGGATATGGGCACCATTCACAGGTTTTATGCATCATAGTTGGCTCTCAAGGCCTCTAAGAAGGAACTTAGAGCCATTAGGAGGATACAGTTGCATTCATAAGTTGCATTAGGAGGATATAGGTCACACATTCATAAGTTCCATATAGTTACATATAGTTGCATAAGTCACATATCGTTGCATAATTTGCATATAGTTGCATAGTTTCATAAGTTGCATTGTTGCATAAAGTTTCATGATGCATAAAGTTGCATAAGTTGCATTGTTGCATAAAGTTGTATGTTGCATAAAGTTGCGTAAAGTTGCGTAAGTTGTATTGTTTCATAAAGTTGCATGTTGCGTAAAGTTGCGTAAAGTTGAATAAGTTGCATTGTTGCATAAAGTTGCATGTTGCATAAAGTTGCGTAAAGTTGCATAAGTTCCATAAAGTTTCTTAAGTTGCATAAGTTGCATGTTTCATAGTTGCATATAGCTGCATAGTTGCATATAGTTGCATATTTGCATATAGTTTAATACAAAATTGTTGCAATATAGTTGCATATAGTTGCAATATAGTTGCATAAGTTGCATATAGTTGCATATTATTAGTTTCATAAAGTTTCATATATTTGCATAAAGTTGCATAAAGTTGCATATAGTTGCATATCCCCTTATGCTTAGTGGAGAACTAGATTTCAGACCTATCAAAGAGTTCGAGTGGGGATCGATAGTTTGGAAATCCATGATCCTGGAATTTCACATATTTGGAAAGCGACTTTAGTGGTGAATTTCACATATTTGGAAAGCGCCTTCTATGGAAGCACACGGTTAAGAACATGTGATTCTTCCTAAGAGGTCACAAATTCAAATCCAAAGGGGATTAGGGTATGTATACCTCCATACACTTTAGTGGTGAAATTTGAACAATCAATGAGGAACAATAATCAGGTAGTAGGTCTAAAGGATTGTCTCAACTATTGTGGAAATTCTAAGCATGGTTTCTCTCCAACCATCCTACATGGGAAAGACAATGCAAAACATTCTCTTTCATGAGACCCCTCTCTCTTCCTCAGGATATGACACATATGAGACTTTTACTTAGACCAACCCAAAAGTCAAACATTGATGGGAACATTGTAAGGATACATAGGCAAGAAAAAATAGTACCCCAAGGACAATGATAAGGCTAAATCAACCAAAAATCCCCTTTCCTCTTCTCCTATTTTGGTATCATAGTCCCCTTGTTTCTCCCTCAAGAAATAATTAGGGTGGATTTATATTATTGTGTGTTTCCCTTTTTACAAAACCATGAACTTCTTACAAGAAATATACCCACCACATTGTATAGCCATGACCTTATGAGACCCTTTTGACAGGGCAAGGAAATTTATCCTTGAGTCTCTATCTCATTGAATCCATCATCCTAAGATTTCATTAGCCATATAGGATTGTCCCCTATCCTAGAAAAAAATACTTGCATGATCAACACTTTATTTCTTTAATAAAATTCCAATAGTGTTTTTGGTTTATCTTGGACCTTTTGTGATTTAAACTTTGTTTGTAAAACATCTTCTACATTCATGTTCCATGCTTTTCATAGGTGATTTTAAGAACCCCCCCCCTAAATTTATATGTATAATATATGGGTGAATCCTTATGGTACATAGGAAAAATTGAAGGCTATTTTATCAATAATATAATATATTTATATAATTTTTTAGCGAATATTTTAGTGAATTATATAATCTTGTAAAAACTTGGTGAATCTTTCATTGAATTAGAAACACTTATAAAATATTGGCAAATCTTTCACAGAGTTATAAAACCTTGTAAATTCTTGGAGAATTTTTTGATAACGTATAAAACCATGTATAATAATAGGAAAATGTATTCATTAAATTGTAATATACTCATTTTACATATTTGGAAAAAGAAACATAATTTGTCCATCCTCCAAACAATGTTGCAAGCATTAGGGGTTATGTTTATGCATATCCCTCTATCATTTTTTATGATATTTTACCACAAAGTTCATATGTGTTGATCATGACCACCACTTCTGTCAAGATCATGATATATTAATATTTTCTCTACCACTTCTATTATGTGTTCTTTATTACTAATTCATCAATTATGAAAGGACCATTCAAAAAAGTTCATCACAAGATGTTCTTAACTAGGAGTGCACATAATTCTATCCATCAATAACTCCAAAAGTATAAGAATATTGATAGGTCACATTCCATGCATGAAATCCTTTCTAATCATCCATTTGTACTAAAAATTGACCCCTTTCCAAGGATGAGAGGTCTCTTTTATCCTTTATATTTTTATTGTTTTATAAAAAAGTAAAAGGACACATAACTTGTAATAAATGTTGGGCATAGATTAGGCCTTAGAAAAAGAGAAATTCTCAGTTAGATTGTCATAAGTAAGCATGGAAAATAAGAGATGTAGGTTAAGGGATATTATGTCCTCATGTATATCTATACCTAGTAGTAGTATGGTGCACAATCAAATTCCTATCACCCATTTTAATCCCATTAAGGGTAGTACATAAAATGTATGTCACTTGGATCCTACTACATACTGATTCCCAAAATTGAGTTGTAGAAAAGTAATGAAGAAGTAAAATGTAAATGATCTTGAAGCATATATAAAGTTATTTTTGTCATGTGATACAAGCACCAATAATCATATTTCTTTCTTAGTTACATGAAACTCTCCATAACATGTGCATTATTAGTAGAAACAATGTAATGATATTTTTTCAATCATGTTCTTCAACTTTGACTTCAAGAATGATAGTGTAATAAACATTCTCTGATCCTCCACTGGCTACATGTAATGCTTTTTTAATCTTGGCATAAAAGTATAATTTCATTAGAATAATGTTGGTCTCGTGCTAATAGGTCTCCTATGATGAACACATAGGAACCTAGTGCATAGACTAGTTTTCTCTTCACTTAGCTAACTAGAGCTTATTTTATTTTCTAAATAACCAATAAGTATTTTCAAAGAAAATATAAAATAAAGATAGTAGATCCTAAAATATGATTAAGTCATACATTCAATCCATAAACCAAAGGGACAACCCCATAAAGTAGATACCATGCCTCATCATATGTGCAAATAAGATGTAATGAATGGAGCACTCCATTAAGAATGGTACTTCAAATCGATCCATGTGCCAAGAGTATCCAATAATGCAAAGTAATCCACATAATGAGACTCAAACTATGTTACACCATGTCAAACATAATCATTGAGAGGGATAAAAAAAATATAAAAATGAGTGTAAAGGAAGAGCACTCCCCTCAAACAAGGATTCCATCATGCCAAGATCGAATATCATCAATGGAGGAGGATGATCTCATTATTGAAGGAACAAGAGTATGACAAGTGTGTATGTGCCTCCACATATGTGCCAATGAAGTGGGGTGCTTCACATAGGATCATAAACTAATATAAGTGTCAAACCAAGACATATGATCTAGAAAGCTCCAATAATAGGCCTCCAATCATCCTAAAACATGGATGTGCTCATTTAACCATAGACAATATCACTATTTTCACCCAACCATAGTCCAAATCCACCCCCGAGAACCTTGACCTTGACAAAGAGAAGAATCCTGGTAGAAAATCAATAGCCAAGCAAGGATAATGCACCAAGAAAGAAATAACCAAAGATGATCAGAGAGTCCAACCCAGAAATACTATAGACTTCAGAACTGTCGACAACACCTTCTTCAGGACTTACACACAAGACTTCCCAACTGCAGTGCGCACAAGTGTATCTTTGCAATTCTGAGAATTGTGTGTAAAGTGAAGACTGGTGACTTGTATTTATATTAATTCTGGAAGACTACCTGGGCCGACTTCTCATTCTGGGTACTAATTAATTCATATTAATTATCTCCTTTAGTTGATATATCTTCTAGGATTACATTCAATTCTTTTCTTACTTCCAGAATATTCTAATCTTGTCAAAGGTCAAAATGGAGGTTAATACCTTCCATAGCTACCATAATATGAACAATATCTACCCCGAGGCATGAAGAACCCTCAACCTCGAGCTTAGATACCGGCGCTAGTGATAGTGTCTATCATAGGAGAATAATATCTAAGGGCAAGAGGAACCCGAAGAAAGAAAGTAGATATGTCATGGAATGCATCCATATCTCCTACCATCCGAGATCGAATGAAGAAAGTTGAGTATAGTCATTTGTCCCGAGGGGGACCTGGTGGGGTGCCTAGAACTTTCGTTGCGATGCTGACTATTATATGTAGTCCACCGACAAGGTCTAGGGGATCTCATCCATCTCCTGGGATGGGATATTGTCTATCCATGTTGCTGATATCTTGTGGAATGAGGGAAGGTCCCACGGATCCGCACTAATTTGGAGTCTAGGGCTGTGCTAGTTTTAGTCTGTCTCTTAGTGCTCATATTAAGCCTAAAAATCCTCTCAATTTGGATATGTTTTGGGTCCTGTGCCACATTATGATTGCATTTATTTTGTTTGTATATACTTTGACTCCATTTGATATAATATGACCAAGGTATTCTACTTCTTCCTTACCAAATGTGCATGTTGACATTTTTGCATAAAACTAATTTTCCCCCAGAAGAGATAGTACTTAGCCCACATGCTTGAAATGTTCCTTCCATGTCTTGTATCAAATTTACTTAGATAGGATTCCAAAAGTCCATTCATTGTTTCTTAAATGGTTGCAAGACCATTGGTTAACCCAAACAATGACACTTTGAATTTGTAGAGTCCTTCATGTGTTCGGAAGGCAATTTTAACAATATATTCTAGTTTTACACTAATTTCATAATATGTCAACCTTGTATCCAAATTTTGAAAAGTATTTGACTCCATGAAATTCGTCAAACATTTCATATATGAATAGAATGGATAACTTTTTCTTGATTTTTATCTTGTTTAATCCTCAATAATATATAGACAACATGAAGAAACACCCTTTTTTGTACTAAAACCACCAGGGCTACATAAGGAATTCTACTTTTTGTAATAACACCACATCTCAGTAGATCCTGAATTAATCTTTCTATTTTTGTTTTATGTTGATAGGGGTTAAATCTAGCTTCACTTCAATCACATGTTCAATTCCTTGTTCTGGTGGCATCTCCATGGGTAGGTCTTGGAATACCATTTTATGTTTGGGATTAGTTCTTGAATCCTCGATGCCAAGAGTCAATTAGTTCCTAGTCTAGTATCCCCATTTAATGGCATTGTGGTATATATAATAGTTCTCCCTTATGAATTAGTTTCTCCATTTGATGTGAGGGTACAATTTCGGTATGCGGAGAGGTTGGAACCCAGACAACTTATGTTTTTTCTCTTGGCATTTGAATTTAACAAAGTGCTTTTGGTGATTTTTGGCACAAGTACCTAATGTTTGTAGTCATTGACCCCTAACCAAAACCTTCATATCTAGGACCGGATACACAAAAAGAATTAATCTCCTTGCAACATTGATGTCAACAAAAATATGGTTAGAACTCTAACTTTGCTTTTTTTTATATGCCCCTTTAATTTTGATGTTTGTGATTGGGTAATAACAGTTATGGTTGCTAACAATATTTTTGGTGTTTTCTCATCCTTTGATTTTGACATGACACTTTGAGGGTTGCATGATTCTTTTTCATATGTTTCTTCAATATTTGAGTCATATTCTTTATCTGCCTCTACATTTATATAATGTTTTTAAGTTATATCCTTTATAACACCTATGCCTAGGATCCCATATCTCTCCACATTTCATACATTTGCCTTCCCTTCATCTTTGGCCTTCCAAACTATGTTTATTTGATTATTGTATATGCAATGGAAGACATTTTGATTTGTCAATGTTTTTGGTTTGGGGAGACTTTCATCTTGAATAAAAATTTTCATATATTTGGAATGGCCTATTTAGTTTAATTTCTGGAATTTTCGCCTTACATCTGACCTTTCCATGATTGTAACACTATGCATTTCTACTCCGTTCTTTATGTGAAGCTTTAATATAGACACATATTGTTTGGATTAGTTGATATTACATTAACACAAGGACTTTCATTGCCAATATTTCCCAGTCATTCATGTATTCATATACATCGCCTTTTTTTAGTATTCTGGTGAGAATTGGAAAAAGGTCTTTTTTTGTTACACCTTGGAATATCTTAAAGAAATTGTCTTTCAATGTATGCTAGTTATATGAACAAAATACCTTGGAGGCCTTACACCACATGTACCAATTGTATGCAATGCCCTCAATTTTCATGGAGGCGTACTTGATTTTTTTTAGTTACAGTCTTGAACATCATGTATTTCGAGTATTCCTCTACTTTGTTAATCTAGGTCACACTTTGTTTTTCATTTCCATTGAATTTTGATAACTCTAATTTTACCCTCATCAGATACACCTACATTGGTTGATTTTTATAGGAATGTAGTTGGATAAGGGTGTCCAGTAAGCCATTCGTGGATATGATTGGTTGTCGATTAGTTCTAAGCCATTCATAGATATGCTTGGTAAGTTGGTTGTGGATTAGTTCTGCCTTCCTAGGTTGGTGAGTTTCATCAATTAAGCTATCCAAAGGATCTTTGATGAGTGTTATTAAACCTTGTGTCTTTGCTTATGTTAAGAACCAAACATCAATATAGCATAGAAAAACCTCAAGAAAAGTACTCAATGCCTTGAAAAAGAGATAATATCAGATAATAAGCCTCTTCGAGGGGGCAACCTCCTTTTACCCCACTTAAATGTTCAAGTACAAG
>ML805141.1:48500-70946 GCA_009831015.1 Picea engelmannii | reverse complement strand
TCTTCGAGGGGGAAACCTCCTTTTACCCCACTTAAATGTTCAAGTACAAGATGATTCAAAATGAAAATGTCTCCTTGGTATATATAGGAGACTAGGAGGTTTTAATGGCCCAAAGCCGACATAAATAAAATAACATTACTAATATAAATCACAACTAATGGCCTAAGCAGACATAAATAAAATAACATTACTAATCTAATATGCCCCAATTAAGTGGTAATGAGCCAATATTAGGGCTTAACAGCTTAATATGGTCCTTCAATGCATCCTTTCTTTTAGTGACTTATATGTTACTTCTATTATTTATGTTACTTCTTGTTTTAATGCATCATGATTCTATGCAACCTCCAGCCTCAAAATTCCATGGTTTTTCTTGAAATTGTGTTATTTATTACTTTAACACACCATGGTTCTGTGAAATTCCCTACCTCAGATTATCACATTTCCACTGAAAATCCTTCTTGAATTTTGCCTGCTTCTCAATAACCTACTTGTATTTTTCCACCAAAAATCCTTCTTGATTTTTGAATTTTTGCCTTCTTATCAAGGGTTTGTGGAGATTCTTTACCTTAATTTGAAATGTATTCAATATATTCCTATTTTCCAACATCATCACATGATTCTTTGCGTTCATTTTTCTTGATGGAGTTGTCTTCAATATCTTCCTTCTTGCTTTGGTATGTCTCCTCTAGCTTTAACCATAGATCCTTGGCGGAAGTGCATTGTCCCATGCTCTCTTTGACAGGGCTTGAGAGTCCACTAAGAATGGTATTGAGAGCCAATGCATCATTCTTCTTTCCTTCCCTTTGAGCTGCAAAATTTGACTTTTTCTTCAAGAAAACGGATCTAGCAATGGCCGCCTTACAAATACCCACTCCCATTTCCTTCAAATGCACTCTCATTTCCATTCTCCAAGTAGAATGGTTTTCCTCATCAAGGATTGGAAATTCATCATCCATGTGTGTGTGTCTATGGATCTCCTTCAAGTTTGTTAAGGCTTATAGTGAAGATCTTCTCTAAAACCAATTGTTGGACAAACTAAATACACTGAGGGGGGAGGGGGGTGAACAGTGTAGGGCTCTTTTTCTCCAAAACTTCCCCTTCACAAAACTCATAAGTTAGCAATCACCATTTACTCAATCAACTCAACCACAAGTCTTCATGACTTCATCCACTGTACACTCCATGTCCTTATTCATCCCGCATATGTACACGCCCTGGCTCACTACAACCCACACATACCTCAGAAACTAGGGTCTATGAACTTCCGAGACTTTTGCTATCATGATCTCAAACTTGCTGAAACTTTGATGTGTCCATGATATCCTCTAGATCTCCTCTCTCTCAAAATAGATCTTCAATACATACTCAAGAGAGACAAAAAATATATGTTTCACAAGAGATACTTGCCTCTTATTTATAATCTCTAAGTAGCTTCCTTAGAAGCATATTCTAGATCACTTAAACCACTTCTAGGTCACTTAACCCATTTCTAGGTCACTTAACCTATTTCTAGGTCACTTGACCCATTTCTACGTCACTTAACCTATTTCTAGGTCACTTAACCCATTTCTAGTTCACATAACATATTTCTAGGTCACTTAACCTATTTCTAGGTCACTTAACCTATTTAAGGTTAACCACTTTCCATAATTAGAAAGTTCTCCATTTAAATATCCCTCCTTGACTTTTTCACTTTTCTTTACCATTTAAATAATAATTTCTTCTTTGCAATCTCTTTGACTTCTTTGACCTTTTGGGGATTCAAGCCTACATATGAGGGTCCTTCATCTTCATAGGGACATATATCTCAAAGCATGAGGAGTTATGTGACATTCCACATACCACCGGTAATTTCATGACAAGCACTATCCATCTAGGATAGTTTCACCAAAAAATTCACTGATCTTCATATGATTATTTGACATATAAGCATGGGTTCTCCAACCATACTTCTAGGATAAATCAACTATAAAGCGTATTCTTGTGAGAGCTTTCAAAATAAGGGGACCACTTTGGAGTTCATCCATTTGTGCACCTTATCAACCATGATAAGAAAGTAATGATTCATCTTTACACCAAACCAACTATGCATCATATATCAAAGAAACCACATTGATCCATCTTCATCTTTGCATAATGTATCAATGAAAATTCATTGATCCATCTTCATCTATGTATCATCATATTACTATGATTCTACTCGAAATCAATCCATTCACATAAAGGAAAATACATATTACATTAGTATGCTATGACAAGACATCAATCCCTTGACATCAATTAAACACTTGACATCAATCAATCAAACCTTTGGCATCGATGACAACATGATCCAACATTTCATGCCAAAGGATCATTTTTCCAAGTTGGAATATAGATTTTGTTGCTGCAGAGTGCTCAAAACCTGTTGAATATGTTGCATGTGCTCCTCCCAAGTTCTGTTGAAGATGAGGATGTCATCCAAATATACTACCACAAAATATTTGGTGAAGTGTCTCAATACATCATCCATCAACCTCATGAAAGTGGTTGGTCCATTTGTTAAGACAAAGGGCATGACCAAATATTCAAAGAGACCTTCTCTAGATTTGAAAGTTATCTTCCATTCATTTGTTGGTTCGATGGGAACCAGGTGGTAGCCAGACTTTAGGTCAATCTTGCTGAAGAGATTTTCCCCCTTTTGTTGGTCAAGAAGGTCATTAATCCTGGGGATTGGGTACTGTTTTCTGACTATGATTTATTTTAATGCTTTGTAATCAATGCAGATCCATGAGGTCCCATCCTTCTTCTGCACCAGTAAAATCAGGCTTCTGCAAGGGGAGGATATGGGTATGATGTGTCCCTTTTGAAGAATCTCGTGAATCTAAATATTGATTTCATCATTTTCCATCAACGAGCAATGATAGACTAGTCCATTAGGTATAGGTGCACGAGGGGTTAGATCTATTGGATGCTTGACTTGGCAGTGCATCGGTACCCTGGTGGGTGAGGATAAGATGTATTTCTACTCTTCCATGATCTCGTTCACTTGCTTCTACTACAAATAGAGGCTCTGTGTAGAGGCCACAGATGTGGCGGAGACCTTATCCTTACTGTGAGCAGAGATAAAAAAGAAGACAAACTTCCTGATTTGTCAAATGACCTTACTGCATTTCTTAGAAAAGATTAAAGAAATAGCGGTAGGCAGCGCTACCTTTGGTATCCTATACAATTTTCTACCCAAAGTAATAATAATACTGCGGGCTCTAGACTCATATACAACATGACACTTTCAAAAATATGGTTGTCCTAAAAGAACATCACAAACTTCAAGGGGAGAAATTGTTGGCATGTTTTCAGACAGACACAGAGTATGCGTTTTTTTCATTGATGGAAAAGATCATCACAATCAACAGAATGATGATGGCATGGCAATGGCAATATCAACTGAGAAGAGAAACAATGATTGTTGGATATCATTTAGAATCCTCGATGACCGTCAGATCTGAATTTAGATAGGAGTAGTGCACAATAGAAGAGAACATATCTCAAGCGTCTGATCAGGGCCCGAAGACCGACCGTCATTGGATCCATAAGAAGGAGCATGATCTTTATGTGCAAGATGAAGCAGGCCTACAAAATCCTGAAAGTAGGGGGATCATCCATTATCAAAGAGGACATGTGGTGAAATCTCAGAGCATGTCAAAGACTCTGTTTCAGAGTTTTGTAGATCGGGAAATCCAAAGGAAGGAGGTGCTCTAACCTATTGAACTTGCGATATGAGATATCCCGAAATGATCTGGGCCGTCAGATCGAGGATTGATATGAACCTTTAGATCAAGGTATGGTGTGGAATGTTGGATGAAGAGGACACATGGTGAGCGATTTGTTTTTCGCTGACTGAAAGGTCAAACGAAGGAGGCTCCTAACCTCTCGAACTTGCGATATGAGAAATCATGATATAATCTTAGTTGTTGGATTGAAGACAAATATAGGCCATCAGATATAGGAGGTATATCATGATAGACCACTTCAGCGAGGACAAGTGGCAACTTATGTTAGCAAGGAAACATGGCACGAGCATATAAGGACAAGTGTCAAATTGATTCATCTTTTCAGGCAACTGGAAATCATAATTCTGAGTGACACGTGCCAGCCACTTGGCTCTTGACACATCATTGAGTGACGCAAGAATGATGTCACTTCATGAGTTCTTTTTTAGGGATTTTCAGCTTCAACACTTCCCCAAAGTCTCGAAGCCTCAAGTACCGGGGCAGAGGAGAGTCGTTCGATCATTGCGGATGGTGGACCATTGGTCTGGCTCCATTTCATAGTTTTAGATACTTGGATTTGGAGGAGTGAAAGACACTCATGGAAAGAATGTCGAAATACGAAATTGCGAAGCACTTTTTGGCACAACTTGTGGTCACCATCGGTGGACATGTGATGGGAAATATATAGAAGAGCTAAGCTCCTTTTCAACGATCACAACATGAAGAGTCGAGACTCTTGACCACAGGATTCCTGAAGTAGCGAATCACGATGTGCTCGTTTGTTTAGAGAGTGGTCACATCATGTGTTTACATGGTCATGAGAAGGGAAGGAGGCGGTCCAACTAAGATCCTTTATGGAGTTCCGGGGATCGCAACATGGAATGTCGAGACCCTTCGACACATGATTGCTAAAATGCAAAATACGAAATGAATTTTGATTAGGCCCGTAGTCACAACCAGTGGGCATATGGAATAAGTAAGAGACCCAACACTTGTAATTCAATGATGTAGGTTAATCAGGAATATGATCGAAGGGTTATTGTTTTTCTTCAAAATTTAATTGATCAGTTACGATTCAGTTAGCTGAACTGAATCATGATTCTTGAATGGTTGGTAATTTAGCTGCTGAGGCATTTTTTCTAGGGTAGATTCGAGCTCTAACTATAGAGGTTTGCATGTATAAAATAGACATGAAGTGACTGGGCTTCTAGGGATGTTCTGAGTGAAAAATATGTTGAATTGGGAAAAAGGAAAAACCATAGTATACATAGTGTGAGATCAAACTCATAAATGTCAAACAGAAGTTGAATAGAACAAAGAAAAAGGGGGGGTGAAGAGAACGGAATGTGCAGATATCAAAGAGAATGAGAAGAAAAAATAAATACTAGATAGAGAGAGACAACAATTCAAGTCAAGTATGAACAGAGTAGAAGAATAGTGAAGTAGAGAAGATTTGAAGAATAGAAAAGAAGTGGTAAGAATTGATATATCTGTGTTGTTTCTTATTCAATCATGTATTTATAATCAGGGAGGTAGGGTGGTGCTAGGGAGGACTGTATTCCTCTGTTATTCAAGTTGGTTCTTGAATACTGGAAGTTGAAGCTTCCATCTAGTTATGGCTAGAGAACAGGGTGGCAGGGTGGTGCTCAGGAAAAAAAAGAGTTTTGTGTATGAAAGTTGATGCTTGTATAAATCCAGTTGGTGTTGGAACATTTAGGGAGTTGATGCTTACTTCTAGTGGGTGCTAGAGAAATCAGAGAGTTGGTTCTCTGAAACAAGTTGGAGATTGTAAAATAGAGGTAGTAGCCTCACATTAAGTTGGTGCTCAATTATAGATGATGTACAGAACTTAAAAGACTGCCCATCATTTCTAAGAAGAAGAGGTTTTCTTCCTTTATGGGTTTCCTCGTGAAAATATGTCTCTATGTATATCTTATGTGTGACTGATGCTCATTATTTATGTTGTCCATATGTTGTATAATATTGATGTTCACTTGGAAAAGATTAAAAATGGTTTAATAGACTTAATATTGTTTAAGCACAGTAAAAATTGATTCACCCCCCCTCCCCTCTCAGTTGTCTTAGTAATTTCAACAATTGGTATCAGAGCAAGTTCCTTTTATTCAAAGGTAGATCTATAAGCTTAAAAATGACAAGTCATGAAGGGACTTCAACTACTAAGCCTCCTCTGTTTGATGGAACGAATTTTTCCTTCTGGAAGGTTAGAATGAGAACATATTTAATGGCGTTAGGTGTTGATGTTTGGGATGTAGTAGAGACTGGATATACAAAGCCTGTTGTGTTGGCCTCCAAGGATGATAAGTTAGAGTTTATATTTAATGCTAAGAGAATGAATTCTATCTTGGATGGACTTGCTGAACATAGATTATTTTAGGGGAAAAATTTCGCTCATGGGCGAAATTAAGGGCCTCCAATTTTTTATTGGGTGAATTTTTTGTATTAGACTGATTTTTTTAAACTTATATCATTAACCCATAATTTATTTTAGGGGAAAAATCGTGTACAGGGTTAGCCCATGTTTTTAGGAGGGATATAGGAAAAAAAATTATATTTCGCCCCTCATATTTGGAGGGACAAGCTTCCATTAGCCAAATTTCTAGAAGTATGGGAATTGTTGATAGCTTCTCCGCACTTCCATTTGGTAAAATCGGGGTTTATGGTTTAATTTCACCCCGATTTTTTGGTATGGGCAGTGGGCAGTGGGTAGCTACAATCTTCCCTTTGCTCAATTTCCAAAGAACATGGAGATTTATGAGAGCATTTTGGCCCTCCCACATGTTATAAATTATATGGTATCTAACCATATATGCATTCCCCATTTTACATCTTCATGCTTATTTGAATTTCCCCTTTGAGCCTTGACGAAACATAGGTTTACGTTTTTACTCTTCGACGTTCTTCTGCCACTGCTTATTTCCCCTTTGGGCCTTGAGGTTTATGGTTTTACTCTTCGACGTTCTTCTAATGGGTAATGAGTTACTCCCAAGTTTGTTCCAAGCACCAATGACCATATTTCATTAGCCTTCCAACAGAGGAGGGCCCCGCTCGTGGCTCAGTGCTGAGACTCGACCACACTGGAAAACTCGCATATATGGATTATGATTCTCTATGTTTCCATCAAACAAGTGGTGAAGACGCGGCTTCAAAGAGGTGCTTAATGATTTTCCATTTGTTGAACATATAATTTAGTGAATGTCTTTTTACATCCATCCGGTGTGATTTTCATCAAAACTATAATATAAGAGATAACACATTTCAAATAGCATTTAAATTGTTTAATGGCATGAAGGTTTCATCATAGTTGTTTTTTTGTTTCTTTGCTTAGCCCTTGGATACCAATATTTCTTCATGATTATCTAGTGATCCATTGACTTGTAGTTTATTTTGTATACCCATTTTCATCCTCCTATTGGTACTACACATCATACCTTTTTCTCTGGGAACCCCTTTGAAAATACTTGGAGGGCCTTGTGATTTTCTATTAATCATTTTAGTTCTTGGTAACATACCTTTGATTCTCTTGTTTAGAGCAACTAAAATGAGTCAACTTTATGTCCCAATGAAACTATTCGGTTCCACCTTGATTCATGTTACAAATTATTAGTACCTATGTGAGTCGTACTCATTCTGTGTTGCCCAATATTAACCTCTAGTTGTCCTAGTGGTTTATTGATATGTCATTTAAAATATGTGTTCCCAATAATTGACCATTCCTAGTGGAATGCTTTCAGTCACTACTAGGTGATTCTTGCATTTATTGTATGAACAAGGAAATTCTTCAGTACACTTCTCATTTCCTTCCCCATTACCTTTTGTTTTCATTCTATGTCAGCCACACCTTAATTTCTACCTCATGTTGGATTCAATGACTCATCATTACCTTGCTTCTCATGGGCCTCCACGTACACTTCTCATTTCCTGCCCCATTACCTTTTGTTGTCATTCTATGTCATCCATGCCTTAATTTCTTCCTCATGTTGGATTCAATGAATCATCATTACCTTTCTTCTCATGGACCTCCCCCTATTAACTTCAAAACCTATATTCTATGGGTTTTTATTAGAGGACTATCTACCTTGGCTTCATCTTCATCATTGGTGGGAGCCTTAGATAAGCAAGGATAGATATGAGTTCTCCTTGACATGGTTGTTTCATACATGCTTCACTTCAACTCATCATTACACTTTTGAGAAATTTACACCTGACAGTTCAATGATCCAATTGATTCTACCAATTTCTAAAGCATTTTTTAGATGCATCATACCTCAAAAAGTAGTTTCCCTTCAAGTAGTCCCCCACTTGTTCTGGCATCACCATTTTCTTTCAGATATATAGCTCCATTTGTTGTAATTTGAATAATAGGTCTTGGAGTTTACGAACACCATTGTCAACTTTTTGGTCAATTTTGGACATCAATAAAATTTGTTTACAACAGTTTACAGTTTAAATTTTGGTCAATTCTGGACATCAATAACTAGCAGTTCCCTTGTTTACAACAGTTTACATATTACCCATTGAAATATTCTACACCAAATATCAAGGAGTATTTCCAAATCTTTGATCTTGAATACCCTTGTTAGAAAAAGGCATTAAGCACTCAATAACATGACTGGGACACCTGTAGTAGAAAGTATGTCCATATTCAATTAGTGATGCTCATTATGATGTGGACAAATAAAATTGTAGAGAAACAGAGCAAGATGAGTTGGTGGATGAGGAAATTTTTGAAAGGAAAATGTGGCAAAAGGCCAATTCCATTTCTAGTTCCATGAAGAAGGCAAGCATTGCATTTTCAATATAGCCACACATGGGTTGCTTGAATTGTTGTCAAAAGCTTGTGGTTCCCTGCAACTTCATTTTTTATAAAAAATTCTTTAGGTTTGAGTAGGTTACTAACCTTCCTCGTATGGGGATGGTACGTATCTTAGATCCTTCACAAAGTCTGCAAAACTATATTTTTCTTTCTTCATCCATCTTGCATCCCAAATATACCATTCCTTTGAACTAGATTACAACACCACCAAAATCTATATGCTTATCATAGGAATTAATCAAGTTTGTGTAGTTTGATTTGTTTTAATGCCTCACAATCACATTTCCTCATATTTCATCATCATTTGGACTATATTATTCACCTTTTCACATCCTTTACTTAGTGTTGATTCATGGTATTCCTTCTTCCAGTCTCTTCCCCTAACATTCACCATTGGACTTAGTTCTTTTTTATGGCTAACCATTTTACCAGAACTTGGTAGTTAGGTTTCAACTTGTACACGAAAATAATATATTTAGTGCCTGTGTGAGTGTAAATGCCTAGCGTGCCTTTAGAATATTGGCATACCAACTCCCTTACTGCTAGTAGGAATGATCTGGTAAGTTTAATTTCCTTTGCTTTATAGATGACAAATTTTACAGCTTCTACTTGTCCCTAAAATTTGTTTACAACAGTTTACAGTTTAGTTTTTGGTCAATTTTGGACATCAATAACTAGCAGTGCCCTTGTTTACAATAGTTTACATATTACCCATTGATAGATTCTACACCAAATATCAAGGAGTATTTCGAAATATTTGATCTTGAATACCCTTGTTAGAAAAAGGCATTAAGCACTCAACAAGATGACTGGGACACATGTAGTAGCAACTATGTCCATATTCAATTTGTGATTCTCATTATGATGTGGACACATAAAATTGTAGAGAAACAGAGCAAGATGAGTTGGTGGATCAACAACATTTTGAAGGGACAATATGGAAAAAGGCCAATTCCATTTCTAGTTCCATGAAGAAGGTGAGCATTGCATTTTCAATATAGCCACACATGGGTTGCTTGAATTGTTGTCAAAATCTTGTGCTTCCCTGCAACTTCATTTTTTATAAAAAAAATCTTTAGGTTTGAGTAGGTTACGAACCTTCCTCATGTGGGTATGGTAGGTATCTTAGAGCCTTCACGAAGTTTGCAGAACTAGATTTTTCTTTCTTCATCTAGCTTGCATCCCAAAGATACCATTCCTTTGAACTCGAATACAACACCACCAAAATCTATATGCTTATCATAGGAATTAATCAAGTTTGCGTAGTTTGATTTGTTTTAATGCCTTGCAATCACATTTCCTCATATTTCATCATCATTTGGTCTATTATATTCACCTTTTCATATCCTCTACTTAGTATTGAGTCATGGGATTCCTTCTTGCAGTCTCTTCCCCTAAAATTCACCATTGACATAAAGAATCACATGCAATAGATTAAGAGTGGCAAAGGCGATGGCAAGATGCAAGGAGTAACATCATTAGTGGAAAGGGTAGAGTTCAAAAAAAGAGGAGTGGCTAGGAGTAACATCATTAGTGGAAAGGGTAGAGCTCGACAAAAGAGGGGTGTCTAGGAGTAACATCATTAGTGGCAAGGGTAGAGCTCAACAAAAGAGGGGTGGCTAGGGAAGAGTTGGATGGGATGGGGCATAGCTAGGGTAGAGCTTCAACTCTGTGCAAGGCATTTTGCTTCATCGTCTACACTGGAATAAATGGTAATATTACAAAGGTAGAAATTGTCCTTTTTAACACCATCAATCTTAAAAGACATATATTATGTCAATTATTGTACCAGGTTTGACTTCTATTAATAATGACTTCAAATTTTACTATATAGTATATTCCTATATAATATAGAAGGAATGTGTACAAAGACTACCAAAACTCAAAAACATGTCTTCTTCCAAAAGGCATATAACATTTAAACATGAATTGTTAATTACATTGACTAGATTATTCATCCAACACCATGAATAAAAAATTGCTATTCACTATATTGTTCACTGAAATGGGCTGATAAGTGAATTTTTTTTTGCAAATATTGGGTCTTTGATTAACAGGCTAGTATGTCTTCGAAAGCATAACTAACTCTGTTAAGTAAATAAAAAATCGTTGTTCACAATATTCTTCTTCATTGAAATGAGTTGATAATTCTGTTTGTTTTTGCAAAGATTGTGTTTTTGTTGAAAAGGCAAGTATGTATTCAAAGGAAGCCCGAGCTTTGTTAAGTAAAATAGTGGTATGAAGCTGAACTCTATTATGTAAAACAATAGTATGAAATGAAAAGTATACTACCAAAAAGTAGTATGAAATAAGAACATTGTCTACTTGTCCCTAAAATGTGTTTACAACAATTTACAATTTAAATTTTGGTCAATTCTGGACATCCATAACTAGGATGAAATTGCTGATATATTGGTCCTATTATTTATTCTCATCCTTGAAAACTTCATATTCAACCAAATTCAGTAATCTAGTTTCTTCCACTCCTCATTGGAGTCATCATTATTTTACCTTTCCTCATCTAGCACTTTGATGCCATAATATGATATAGAAGTTTCATCCTCATTTATGAAATATCAAGAAGGAAATTTGGTACCACTCATGCTAAAACAAACACCCTTTGGATCATTTTGATTTTCTCTTCTAAGAATGGGACCCACTTCTAGCCAAAATTGTTGTCCTAATACATGGGTGTTAGGAGATTCTTAGGGTAGTATTTTTCCAAATTGGGAAGAATGTAGTTCTCATCTAATAGATAAGCAATATTTCTTAGCTCCTTCAACTTATCATTTGAATACACCTAACCTACCAAATTTATAGGTGGATTGAATGGTGTTTCTTTCTATTATTCACACTTAAATGGTAATTAGTAGACACAATCTTCTTGGGAAACTCCAACATGCTAATGCCTTTTCTGACCAATTTTGAAAATGTTATTGTGTGATCCAAGGACCAAAACCCCCCAAACCCTAATGTAAGATAACTATACCATCTAAACCACTTATCCACCCATTGAATTTTCAATCTCTCAATGGTTTTGAATATTAGGGTGGTATCCTAATGTTTCCTCTTCTTTCTTATTGTCATTGTTCGAGTCTTTGAAAGGAACCTCAAGTTTTCCACCATTCTTGTTTTCATTACACTTGTAACATTTTATTTTCTTCTTCCACATACCATTTGGATTATAGAGCTTACTACCATCAAACATATTAATGTATGGATTTTCACCTCTTTTCATTATATTGATTAAGATTTGCAGTATTTCTAGGTCTTGAAGCATATCACATTGTGAGGAGAAATTTGGAAAAAAGTATTAGAGTAGCTTCGTTCAAATTGAATATTCTATAATTGGTAGGAATTTTACTAATTTTATATTATTTATCTTGCAGGTTTCACTTTTGGCTTCTAGATCAATTTGAAATTTTAATTGTGTAATATTTATTGAGATGTCAAACACCGATCATGGGAAGAAAAGATCAAGACAAAATGATCTATCATCATACTTTCAAAGACCTCAATCCAAGGATCCAAATTCTCTTCGTGATTCGAGATCTTTTGAGAAACCTATCACTGAACGAGATGTCAACTCTTGTGAGAATGCATCTAATATTCAAATAATAGATAAGGAAATATGTTCCTCTAGTGATCAAAGTGAGATAAATGCATTTTCACCAAAAATTGGCAGTACAAATGTCAAAAATATTTCATTGGAAAAGAACACAACCAATTCACAGAAAAGACAAAAGGGCCAATGGGACATAGGGAGAGGCTTCCAACCAGATTGGGTCTCAAAATTTCCATTTATTGATCCATTACCTCCAAAAAATGAGAAAGAGAAACCAAAAGTTAGATGCAATATATGTAGTTGGAAACTTGGCACGCCAATGACATTTCAGATGAAGTTAGATACAATTGAGAAGCATGTAGGAAAGGTGTATGAAAAGAAAATTGTAGATGGCGAGAAGAAATATATTTTCAGATGGAAATCTTCCGAGGAATGTCGACATGTCAAATATGTTGATGAATATAATGAATATTTAATAAGTAAGAAAAAACTCGAAGCAGGTGGAGGAACCATCACATCTCTATTCGAAAAGAAGATGGAAAGAAATTTGTTATCCAAGACAATTCAATTAAGCATTTTATTTCACATCTTATCTAAAGGGTGTCCTATGACAAATTATCCAGATTACATGAAATATCTATCTTTTCTTCAAATTCTAAACTTTCCATCTTCTCATTGGTCTTTAACGAGTGGTTGGGAATGGGCAAAATATATAGCTCAAGTAGAAAACAATGATATGAAAGAGAAGATTGCAAGTGCTAGGTTTGTTTCATTGTCTTTGGATGAGGTTACATCTATTGATAACACTTCATGGATTTGTATGAGTATTTATATGATTAATGACCATATTAGGCATTCCTATCTACTTGGGGTTCATAAAATGATGGAGAATTCTACAGCTGAAAATATTTATGAACTTGTTAATAATAGTTTGAAGGAAAGTGGTGGTATGAATCTGTTGGAGCCAGAAGTCACTCCTAGATTTCTTGCAGGAGAAGAGCCTGACACCCATCAGTTTAATGTCACAATTTGTTTAAAAGGGGTGATCAAACGGGAGCACACTCGGAACAATCTCATCTCAAATCTGAAACTAGGCTAGGTATGCGTGACAAGTGAGGTCTTGATAAAATTCAAACAGTGAGTTGCAATAAAGGGTGAGTAGGGGGAAGACTTGTATGAGAAAAGTGCAAAGGTCTATCATAAACATCCAATTTGTAACAGACTGAAGAAGAAAGCATTTGAACACAAGATCCTCTCACATTCAAACACAAAAGACCAAAGAATACAATAATCTCACAACAAATCCTTTATCATAACATAACTGCAACAATCCATGCGAATCCTTCGATCATGAACTCTCTGGTATAAGACGAAAACATAGATGAAAAAGGAGAACTGTTTGTTATAAACCAAGAAGTCTCAAACACAGAGGCACCACCCACAGAACTAGAATGGTTGCTGAAACTTTACAGTCGGGAGCTGAGCTCTACCGTCGATTGATACAAAAATGGCGAAAATGCCTTCATATACTCAAAATAACAACAACAGAGAAATCAAGACACTGCATTGAAGGCTTTGCGTCTGCATGGCTTTCTGACAGTCAACCTCTGAGAGATCGTGAAACTTATGTCAGACGCAATCTAATTCTTTGACAGTTCCAACGGCGAATCGACGTGCCTTCAATTCGTTGTCGTGCTTTCCCATTATGGAGGAGGCGACGTCTAACCACCACCAACCGCTTCAATAACTGCTTCATCAGGATTGAGGATGACCTGGCCAACTTGGCATCTTTGGGACATGGAGGGCCTCTTGCGTTGCCACCTGGAATAACTAACTGACTTGGTGAATGAGCATGGAGGCCATCGCGAAGGATGGGGCGCATGACAGGAGTGGTGGCGTCAGATCATGAGGGCGTGAAGGGAGTGTCGAGGTGCGAGGGGGGGCGACAGAGGAGGGCACCTGGTGGAAGACAATAGGCAGAAAGGGGAAGAGGAAAGATAATGGACTTGTGCCTTGGCGAGGTGCTGACGTGGAAAGGAGCGGTACACATGGCAAGTGACGAGTGGATGATGAGAAGGAAGGAGGATTACGCGGGCCAAAGAGGGGAGGTGGATGGATGACACATGGCAGTAGGAGAAAGGCGGTTATGGAAGATGACATGATGGGAGAAGGGTCCACGTTGGCTAAACACAGAGCAGCTGGGAATGACAGGGTCGCATGAGGGTCGTTGATCTGGGCACTAAGATCTCGGTCGTCGGAAATTTGCGCCCCCGATTCCAGACCCCCCCCCCTCCGCTTAAAGGTAGAAAGGCAGGGGGGGTCCGGAATTTCCTTTATCACCGTTGATCCGGGCGTGCTGATCTGGGCCATTGAAGAGGTGCGCCCCGGATTCTGGACCCTCCCCCTCCGCTTAAAGGTAGAAAGGCGGTGGGGGTCTGAAATCCCACCTGCATCGTTGATCCGTGTGCCACGATCCCTGTCGTCCAGACTTGGATTTTATTTAATCATGGGCACGTTAGCACCCCGAACTTAGGACAAGTGGGTTTTTAACCCCTCCTTTCGCATCCAAACCCCCCTTACAAGAAATATTGCTAACATCGGCTCCATGGGGGATAGAGTCGTCCCTGTGATGCTCTAAGAACATTTTGTAGATTCAGTGCCTTTGTTGTTGGGCTATGGAGTCATTTATTAGTCTGAAAAACAAAAAAAGAAACAATATGTACAAAACAAAACAAAAAGAGCCAATTGTGGCTCACATAAAACATTTTTTCAAGAAGTGCCCATTCACTGGGCCACTAAAAACTTCTTTGCCTTCCAGATCCTGCAACCTGTATGTGTTGTTTGCAAATACTTCAAGGATCTTGAAAGGCCCAAACTAGAGGGCATCAAATTTACTGTGTTTGCCCTTGTCCTGCTTGGGTGCATCCCATTTGAGCACCAGATCACCCTGCTCGAATTCTTTCTTTTTGCTCTTCCTGTCAAAAGCCTGCTTGATCTTCTATTGATGATTGTAGGCTTTGTCCATGACCTGTTCTATGATCTGCTGCACTTCCACGATCTGATGAATCCTTCTGAGTACATTATTAGGTTCTCCTTCAAGGTCCTGGAGGAAATTTTCCACAGGTAAGGAAAGCTGAGTGGGGAAAACGACCTCTATTCCATAAACAAGTTGGAAAGGAGAGATGCCCAGGGAATTCTTGGTTGTCACCCGATCGGCCCAGAGAGAAAATTTGAGCTTTGAGTCCCAGGCCCTCTGATTGTCCTCCAGTAGCTTTTTGATAAGCTTGATCAGGCTTTTATTGGAGGACTCTGCCAGTCCGTTTCCTTGAGGATAGTATGGAGTAGAGTGAACCAATGAAATCCCAAATTGTTCACAAAATTTGACCAGAGGCTCAGACCTGAAGGGGGAGGCGTTGTCAGTGACAATCCTTCTTGGGAAACCAAATATGGCTATGATGTCTTCCAAGAGGCTGATGATTACCTTGTGAGAAGTGCTCCTGGTGGGGATAGCCTCTATCCACTTGGTGAAATAATCAGTCGCAGTGAGGATCCATCAGTGCTGGCCACTTGAGGGAGGATGAATCTCTCCGATGAAGTCCAATCCCCACTACTGAAAGGGTGCCGAAACTACTAGAGGCTTTAATGGCAGAGATTTGAGTTGTTGCTTACCTGAGAACTTCTGGCATTTAATGCAAGCCCTGACTTCCCTGCAGACATCAGTAAACAAAGTAGGCCAGTAATACCCAGCCCGGAGGATTTTGTGGGCTATGGTCTTCCAAAAATTATGACCTCCGTAGAGACTACTATGAAAGTCGAACATCACCTTCTGGGCTTGCAGCGGGTCCAGACATATTAATAGTATCCCCAGAGGGTCTCTCCAATACAAGGCTTGGTCGATGAGACAATACCTGACCGCTTTGAGCTTCAGCGCTCTGGCTCTACTCTTTCCTAATCCGTCAGGGGGCTTTAATTCTTGCAGGCAATACAAGATATCCTTGTACCAGGGACATGATGCTAGGGATATAATGATCTGAGAATTCTTGTTGGATGACTCAGCTTGCTCATTGATGAAGTTAATCCCCAAAGTCTCGCAATCGGATTCAACCAGCAACTTGGCCAAACCTTGCCCCTTTATCAACTTGGTGGGATTAATCTTCAGGTCAAATTCTAGGATCTTGGCGATCCATTTACCCCTTCTCCCATCTATGCCAGGCTGTATAAGAATGTCCTTCACAGAGGGGGAAGGGACATATGCAGTGATCTTTGAGTGCAAGACATAGATCCTAAAAGCTTTGAGAGATTTCACTAATGCATAGGCCTGCTTCTCCATGATCTCATACCTGAGTTCAGCATCTCTCAACGCCCTGTTGTAGAAAGCAATAGGTTTCTCTCGCCCTTGATCATTTTTCTGCAACAAGACTACTGCTACTGAGTCATCAGAAGAAAATGAGAAAATCAAGAAATCTTTAGCATAATCGGGACTGATTAGCACAGGTGCCTCGGTCAGTGCTTTATTTATTTGCACAAAAGATTCCCTGGGTTCGGAAGTCCATTTTATTTCATGGCCCTTCCTGAGCATGGTTGTGATATGTTTCACCAGCTCAGCGAAGTTCGAGACGAATCTCCTCAGAAAATTAACCTTCCCCAAAAATGCATGAACTTCCTTCTTAGACCTAGGAAGTGACAGGGCCTGAATCGCTTCCACCCTGCTTGGGTCAATCCTTACTCCCTCTGCTGACACTATGTGACCTAACAAATTTCCCTCTTGCATAGAAAACAGTGATTTCTTGGGGTTCAAAGATAGGCCATACCTCCGACACTTCAGGAAAAATCTTTTTAAGTGGCAGCAATGCTCTTTATCAGTCTTGGAGAAGACTGTGATGTCATCCAGATATATCACCACAAACTAGTCCTTTTCCTCGATGAAGGCTATGTCCATGGCCCGCTGAAATGTTGCTCCTACATTCATCAGTCTGAAAGGCATTTTAGCATACATGAACGTGCCCCAAGGAGTGGTGAAGGCTATTTTTTCTCTATCCTCAGGCATGACTGATATCTGATTGTATCCAGAGAAACCATCAATCATGGATATTCTGGATGCACCAGTGACTCTCTGTAATATATGTTCCATGTTGGGCAGGGGATAATTGTCCTTTCTGTAACTTTTATTCAGGTTCCTAAAATCAATGCAGAGCCTGATTTTCCCACTTTTCTTTCTCACCGGGACCAAATTGGCTACCCATTCAGAATATCTCAAGGGGACAATAATCTGGGCATCCAATAGCTTCTTTACCTCTTTCTCCATGACAGGTAGCAACATGGGATTTATTTGTCTCAGCTTCTGCTTAAACGGCTTAGCCTCCTCTTTCAGCGGGATTTTGTGCTCGATGACTAATGTGTCATACGTTTTGAGGTCTTCGTAGGTCCATGCAAACACATCAGAAAACTCCTTCAACAGCTTAGTATATCTGGCTCTCTGCTCCTCAGTCAAACTCCTTGACAGCTTGACCAATTTAGGCTGCTCAGGTGTGCCTATGTTGCATTCAGCTGTGCCATCATCATCACCTGAAACCTTACCCTTTACTGCCACATCATTCCCGTCGAACAATCTTTCTAATGGGATTAGTCCTTTCGGAATGTGATTGCTCGGTAGCTGAATGATCTGGTGATCAACAATTCTATTCACAAATTCCCCAGGGTGATGGTCATCTTTCTCATCAGGATTCTCATCTATGTGCATTGTGGAAAAGTCATCAATGGACTGGAGAAATTTCTCAATTTCTTGATCATCTTCAAACACCTTCCAGTGTTTGACATTGTCTGGTATAGAAGGTATGTATTTTATTTCAACATCAGACCTGGCAGTGGGCAATGCAGGAACTTCGAGCACACTAGTTGTGAAAGCTAAAAAGTCGGCTGGAGTATTTTCTTCCCTTGGAACGAACGAGATGTTAAAAGCCAGGAAGAAATTATCGACCAGGTCCCATACCTCATTCCTGTAATTCCTGAGCCAAGGATTCTTAGCTTGATAAACATTTTTGACCTACTTGACAATCAGTTCTGCATCCCCAAACACAGCTATCTCCCTTATTTCCATCTGTTGCGCAACCCTTAATCCCAGAACCAGAGCTTCATACTCTGCCACATTGTTGGTGACTTCGAATTCCAGCCTGTATGATAGAGAGATGGTCTCTTGACAAGGGGACATGAATACTATCCCGACACCAGCACCCATACTAGAGGAAGCTCCATCAAAGAACATCTTCCAAACAGAGGTGATTGGAGGGGGTGTCTCCTGATTAAGAATGGGATGCTTTCTGATCTGTAAAGGAGCCTCAGGGGTGTGGGTGAGCTGTAGTAAACTGGAGCCTAAGTCAGTGTCCAAGGCATAGATGGGATGATTGGTAGGGTTGGCTTCATCACTGATTATGTAGGCCAGCTGGGCTTCTCTGTACAGTCTCCTATGTTCCCCTCCAAAGACTGGAATGGTGGCATATGTGAGATCCATCTGCAAGGTTCCCCCCAGCCTCTTTATCCAAGATCTTGACAGCAGCATGCCAAACTTGGGGGGAACATCAACTACCACAATATCCATGAACATACTCTTCATGGGCAGTTGAAACAGGGAAACTACCAGGTCCTTTATGACTCCCAAACATTGCACCCTCCTGGAGTCAAAATAATAGAGGTCATGATAGGCTCGGGTGACTTCCAGTCCTAATTCCTCCATGACAGTTTTGGGCATGAGGTTGTGGGAGGCCCCTGAATCCATAAGGAATTTATGCAGCACTTTGTCATGTATGTTTAGGGATGTGTAGAAGGGAGGGGATGAATCATCTCTGTCTTCTACCATGGGACCTAGGACAACTATAGGCCTTTCATCTTGGAGGTTTATGGAGTCTGTGAGAGGGTATGAGGCTTCGGACTTAAACAACTCAGAGAAGCATTTTTTGAATTCCCCATGTTTAATTAACTTAGTGAGTGGCACAGGGATTCTGATCTTTTGAATCTCATGTTCGAGATTGAAAGAAGACATAGGCTTTGGGATTTCTCTAATTTCAGGAACATGATTATGGACAATGGGGGAGAGAGGTTGAGCCTTCTTACCTCTGTGAGCATATGCTACTTCATTAGTAGGTTTCTCTGTTCTAGTGGATTGCTCAGGAACATTAGGTGTTGCTATCCTTTTGTCAGACCTCAGGTTGTATCTGCCTCGATCGTCGACAACTTTGTCTCCCTTGCTCAATTCATTTAGCTGACCATCCATGAGAGACTCTTCATAAGCAGTCTGAGTGAGATGAGGAAAAGGAGGAGTGTCTTCTAAGTAGTGGATTTCAGGATCCATCTCATATGTTTCTCTTTCCTCTTCATGGGCAACCAGATGGTTCTGAAAAGGGGCCTGAATCCTCTGGTCTTCTCTGTCTCTTCCCCTTTATCTATGCATAGTTGGGGGAGCAATATTATTTGGCCTCCTGAAACCTCCTCTATTTTCAGCGTTCTGAGGGCCCTTATACATTTGTTTCCTTTCCACCTTCAATCTCTCCACCTCTTCTTTAAGGAAGTTCATTACTTGGGTCAACTCATTTACTTGAGGGTGGGGCAGTGATGGGTTGGAATTTGAGGCTTCCGAATTTTCCTTTCTTTTGTCTGTGTCAGCCTGGTTTCTCAGTCTGTCAGCTGCCAATATGTTGGATTCCACTTCTATAGCTGCATCTGGCATCTGAGCTAAAGAGGTGGCTCTTCTTTCTCTTAATAAGAGACAGAAATCAGGTTCAAATGTGCCAGCATAGGAAATTTGAGCAGAGGCCTCTGAGGGTTTAATTTCTGCAGGAATCTTGTTATACATTTTATTGAATCTTTTGGAGAAGTCAGAGACAAACTCTCCATCAATTTTCTTTAGAGCCCCAAACTCTGTCATGTAATACATATAATCCTTCCTGTCTCCCCATTGTCTCAGGAAAACACTATCCAGAGCCTCAGTTCCAGTGATAGATCCAGGGGCTAGTCCTCTAAACCATTTCCTGACCTCACCCTCCAGGCTCTAGACAAAGACTCTCATCCAGACATCTTCATTTTCAATGTTTAGGTTTTTTGCATAACTATAAAAAGAAGCCAAGTTCTCCTCAGCTGTTATGTATCCCTCCCCACTGAACTTGGGCATGTACTTCAAGTAGTCTCCAGCAGGGAGAGGATTCATAGGATGTGGTAGGATTAAAGGAGCATATCTAGCAGCAACTATGGCATCCATTCTATTCAGAGGGGGATTAGCACCAGCCATAGGGATATTAGGTAGAGGAGAACTCGGAGGAGAAGGAGTGTGGACGGGAGATGTCGGAAAGAGGTTCTTGGGTGAGACAACGGAGAAAACAGAGAGAGAGCCAAGGGACCTGAGTATGCAGATGCTTCTCTCTGAGCAGTAGTAGCAACAAAAGGAGGGGTGGTGTAACCTTCAGAAGCTTGAGGTCTGTGACGAGGCACGACCTCTAGGGAGGGGGGAGTGACAAGGATCTATCTTTCTGATACCAGACCAGGAGGAGAAAACTCAGCAGGAACACTCCCGAAATTTAGAAAACGGGAAACCTCGGAAGAAGGACGACTAGGAAGCTGAGAATAGGAAAATGGAGTTCTCACAGAAGGGGAAGGCGCATTACCTGTTTCAGCGATGGAAACCTCTTTCGTATATCTCTTTCCCTTTCTACGCACCGCTTCTGAGTCAACTTCTGGCGTAGCTAAAGGAAAGTGTGGATTAGACCTCGTATTTCTGCCTCTCGAAGCCACAGTTGATAGAGGAGGTTCTCCCCAGCGGATTCGTCACAATGGAGTCGCCAGGTGCACAGTAGCAATCTTCAAGTTCTGATATATGATGCACCTTCAGAATCAGTTGATCTTTGTCGTTCAAATCCGGGGAAAATATTCAACTTCGTCCCCGGCAACGGCGCCATAAATGTTGGAGCCAGAAGTCACTCCTGGATTGCTTGCAGGAGCATAGCCTGACACCCATCAATTTAATGTCACGATTTGTTTAAAAGGGGTGATCAAATGGGAGCACACTCGGAACAATCTCGTCTCAACTCTGAAACTAGGCTAGGTATGCATGACGAGTGAGGTCTTGACAAACTTCAAACAGTGAATTGCAATAAAGGGTGAGTAGGGGGAAGACTTGTATGAGAAAAGTGGGAAGGTCTATCATAAACATCCAGTTTTTAATAGACTCAAGAAGAAATCATTCGAACACAAGATCCTCTCACATTCAAACACAAAAGACCAGAGAATACAATAATATCACAACAAATCCTTTATCATAACATAACTGCAACAATCCATGTGAATCCTTCGATCATGAACTCTCTGGTATAAGATGAAAACATATATGAAAAAGGAGAACTGTTTGTTATAAACCAAGAAGTCTCAAACACAGAGGCACCACCCAGAGAACTAGAATGGTTGCTGAAACTTTACAGTCGGGAGCTGAGCTCTACCATTGATTGATACAAAAATGGAAAAAATGCCTTCATATACTCAGAACAACAACAGTAGAGAAATCAAGACACTGCATTGAAGGCTTTGCGTCTGCATGGATTTCTGACAGTCAACCTCTGAGAGATCGTGCAACTTATGTCAGACGCAATCTAATTCTTTGACAGTTCTAACGGCGAATCGACGTGCCTTCAATTCGTTGCCGTGCTTTCCCATTATGGTGGAGGCGACGTCTAACCACCACCAACCACTTCAATAACTGCTTCATTGGGATTGAGGATGACCTGGCCAACTTGGCATCTTTGGGACGTGGAGGGCCTCTTGCGCTGCCACCTGGAATAACTGACTGACTTGGCGAATGAGCGTGGAGGCCAGCGCGAAGGATGGGGTGCATGACATGAGTGGTGGCGTCGGATCATGAGGGCATGAAGGGAGTGTCGAGGTGTGAGGGGGGGGCGACAAAGGAGGGCACCTGGCAGAAGACAATAGGTGGAAAGGGGAAGAGGAAAGATAATGGACTTGCACCTTGGCAAGGTGTTGACGTGGAAAGGAGCGAGACACATGGCAAGTGACGAGTGGATGATGAGAAGGAAGGAGGATTACGCGGACCAAAGAGGGGAGGTGGATGGATGACACACGGTAGCAGGAGAAAGGCGGTTATGGAAGATGACATGACGGGAGAAGGGTCCACGCTGGCTAAACACAAAGCAGCTGGGAATGACGGGGTCGTGCGAGCGTCGTTGATCCGGGCGCTAAGATCTCGGCCGTCGAAAAGCTACGCCCCCGATTTCGGACCCCCCCCCCCCCCCCCCCCC
>ML805141.1:37120-47291 GCA_009831015.1 Picea engelmannii | reverse complement strand
TGCCCCTTCCTTCCACCCAAGAATATATGAGAGATAATAAAACTTTACATTAAATCATCATCATCAACCAATCATCACATAGAACCTGATAATGCTTCCTGAGACTTCTTCAATTTCTACAATTCTTCAATTCTTGGAGTACTATGATCCTATAGATCATATTACTCAATGTATTCTCTAAAACTCCGCCAATTTTCACTCCTTGAATCTTCCCCAAAAAGAGGTTATAGAAAGAATGGTAGACATTATTCAATTCTGGTTTGTTCAGAAGACCCAACTTGTACAACAGGCCCCGTGCTCAATATTTAACATCCAATTTGAAAACTCACACAAAATAAACTACATTCCATAATATTTCCGATGGAAGTCATCCCACCGCATTTGGATTCAGTATGAAGAAGTTATGATTGTTTTACCTGGAACACTTGTTTATTGACTAGCTTTAGGACTGGTCACAAACCCTATATTCCATAGAGTGTATCTCCATAATTATAGAGAATCAAGAGATGAAATGTTAGGTACCTGGATATGTCATATCAATACCATAGCGATTTCGCCATCTGAATCGTTCTAGAAAAAAAGTTATAGAAAAAATGGTAAGATGACCTGAAAAATAACATACCTTAGAACACATCACCAAAAGACTTCATCCTCCCTTGAAATCCGTCCTTCTTTTACTTATTCTTCCCTCCGAAATTATAATTATATAAAAATGAATGTATAATGATGTTTATTTATACCATTTATGTCACTTCTTTTTAACATTAGGGCTGACCTGACACTTTCTTATTTTGTAATTATTTTCTGTAATTATCTTCAGGGCCTACATGTACAATTCACTTTGTCATCTTCAAAAATTCATTTCTCCTCAACCATGAGGATCCACGTGACATGCCACATACCACCGGAAACAACATGATGTATACTATCCATCCATGGGTGTTTTATCTGCATGTGAATTTTCCTTCATGTCCAAATACCTTCATCAATATTGCGGTCCAAAACCCATGACTAGGGTTGACATCAATGACAACAACCAATCTTCCAACAATATCCCCCTTTGTCATTGATGGAAACACTCATGCTCCGCCTATCATCATGATCCCAATTTCTCTCCCCCTTTGACATCAATGGCAAAGGTTAGGGTTTCCCCCCCCCTGAGTTTAATGACAAAAGGTAACCTTCTTCTTTGGGGCTGCTCCCCTTGAACATGTGGCACTCAATAATACTTCATCCTTATTTTTGGTCTTTGGGACTTTTTCGTCCTTGGAATTATTTTGTGTGGCTTATGTCTTCTCTCTCTTCTTCATGTCTAGGATGTATATGTTATTCGGTCTTCTTGTTGTAGTTGCAACCAATCTTCCCAAGTTATTTTCTCTGATTTTACATTTTCGGGAGTCAAACGTAAGAGTGTATCCTTGATCACATATTTTGTTGAAACTGAGGAGATTATGCTTCAGATATTCAACCAATAGGACTTTTCCTGCTTTTACATTTTCACTTCCAAGCTTTATAGTTCCTTTTCCATGTATTTTGGTAGACGAGTCATCTCCGAATGCAACATTTCCACCTCTTTTCTTCAAGCTGGAAAATTTTCTTTGATCTCTGGTCATATGAGATGAGCACCCATTGTCTATGAACCATTCATCTTCTTCTTTGCATTCTTTAGCGACCAATGCTATTCGACAATTTTCATTTTGTGCAATTTCTTTCCTTTTCCATGTCGTAGTTGGTATGCAGACATTTGACATACGATTATCTTTCTTCATCTCTCTACAATATTGTGCTTTGTCACCAAGATTATTGCACTTGTAACATACAATATTTTCATCCATTAATGGGTCAAATGGATTATAATTTTTATTGGCAGGTCTATGAACATTTCCATATATGCTATTTTCACCATTCATTTAGCTTGCATAGTTATTCCTTTCATTGATTCTACAATTGATTGCCTTGTGTCCAAAATTTCCACAAGTATAACAATGTCCAAGAAAGAAATTTTGATACCTGGGCATAAGTGATCTTCTTTCTGGTGTGGTCCATCTGGGTTCACGATCTATTCTTCTGTAGTTTCCTTCATAATGATTTCTTTCATACCTAATGGGAGAGGAACTTCTTGATGTCTCATTCCCTCTGAATTCTAGTTTTCTATCTTGTTGTTCAACCTGTTCTGGAGTGTTGATTTCATCATTTTCAACTTCCTTCTCTTGTTTTGTTGTCTTCAAACTGTCATTGTATCCTAGTCCTGTCTTGTCGTTTGGAGATCTTTGACTGGTAAGGATCTCATATAATTTTTCAGTGCTTTTTTCGAACTTCTTCAACCTTTTTGTTGTCAATAGTAGCGCCCCTTTTGTGTGATCCAATTATTCTTTCAATTTCTCATAATCTTCTAATTGTTCCTTCAAGCTATTAATGGTATTTTCAATCTTGTAATTCTCTTCTTCACAACTACTCAATTCACTTTTTAGTATTATGTTTGTGTTTCTAAGCTTGCTATTTTCAGTTTCAACATGTTTCAACTTTTCAACATTCTCATCTTCTTGTTCACTCTCTACATTGTCTTTGTATCCCCAAAAGGAATCAAGGTTGGTTTCTTCATCTGAATTTTCTTCACAAATGATTTCTTCTTCTTTAGAATTATTATGATAATCATCATGGGTTTCTTGGGTTATGAAGAGGACTTCTCCTCCATCATTATCTTCTTCATCACTCTCATCTGAGGAGATGTCACCATCCTCGGAGTAGAAGCTCTTTTTATTGTTGAGACTTCTCTTTTTATAGTAACAATTTTCAACAATATGTCCTATTCTACCACAATTAAAGCATTTGAGAGGAGACTTACCTTTGTATCTTCCACTTCCTTTCTGGAACCTTCTTAACAAATTTGCTATTTCTTGATCAAGGTCGTTATCCTTGTATTTTGTCTTCTTTATGGATTTAAAGGCTGCTTCATTGTTTGTCTGGTCACTTTCTATACCTGTTCTCATTTGATATGCCATAAGAGTCCCATGTAATTCATCCATTGTCATTTTAGTCAAGTCCCTAGTTTCTTCAATGGAGGAGAGCTTAGCATCATACTTCAAGAGAAGTGATCTCAACACTTTTTGTACAACCAACGATTCATCGAGATCTTTGCCTAATCCTTTGATAGAATTAACAACTTCATCAACTCTAAGAAGATAGGTTGCAATATCTTCCTTTTCATTCATCTTCAAATTTTCAAATTCTGCTCTATGTCATTGAAGCTTGACCTGCTTAACTTTTGGATCACCTTTGTAGATATTCTTGATTTTGTCCCATACCTCTTTAGAAGTGCTGCATCCCATCATTTTGCTAGCAATGGTTGGTGTCAATGCTGCTAGAATAACATGTTTGGCTTTTGAATTACAATTCATAAGCTTCTTCTCATTTGGATCGGTTGGAGCATTATTTGGGATTACATAGCCATTTACAATCGAGTACCAAATGTCTACTCCCAAATACATTAGGTAAGTTTTCACTCTACAACTCCAATATGCATAATTTCTTCCATCAAATTTTTGAATCCCATTTGAAATGTGCTCATGGTCATCCATCTCTGCTCAGGATTTTCCTTCCAGTGGTTAAACTATTCTGAAGGTAACCTACTCTGATACCAATTGTTGATACTGAGAGGGGGGTGAATCAATATCAAGTACAATTTAAAACCTTTTTCATATTATACTTAAACCATTCAACTATATCCAATGAGAAATGAACAATAGTATAATATTTACACCAATAGACCACAATACACCATGCCCAATATATGAGAAATAATCAACAGTTATTGTTCAAGGGAAGTAATGACTTCCAAAGGCAGCTATAGCTTCCAAATGTAAAGGGAGGGATAAACCTCCAATAGAAAGATACAATCCTCCAATATCAAGAGAGATTTAAACTCTCCATCCTTTCCCCTTCCTTCCACCCAAGAATGTATGAGAGATAATAAAACTTTACATTAAATCATCACCATCAACCAATCATCACATAGAACTTCATAATGCTTCCCGAGACTTCTTCAATTTCTACAATTCTTCAATTATTGGAGTACTATGATACTGTATATAATATTACTCAATGTATTCTCTGAAACTCCTCCAATTTTCACTCCCTGAATCCTCCCCAAAAAGAGGTTATAGAAAGAATGGTAGACTTTATTCAATTCTAGTCTGTTAAGAAGACCCAACTTGTACAACATTCCCCGCGCTCAATATTTAACATCCAATTCTAAAACTCACACACAAGAAAATATAGTCTGTAATATTTCCAATGGAAGTGGTCCCACTTCATTTGGATTCTGTATGAAGAAGTTATGACTTTTTTACCCGGAACACTTGTTTATTGACTAGCTTCAGGACTAGTCACAAACCTTATCTTCCATAGAGTGTATCTCCATAATTATAGTGAATCAAGAGCTAAATTTTTTATCATAGGTACCTTGATATTTCTTCTCAATACCATATCGATTTCACCATCTGAATCATTCTAGACAAAACACTATAGCAAAAATGGTAAGATGACCTGAAAATAACATACCTAAGAACACATCACCAAAAGACTTCATCCTCCCTTGAAAACTGGCCTTCTTTTACTTATTATTCCCTCTGAAATTCGACTTGTATAAAAATGAATGTATAATTATGTTTATTTATACCATTTATGTAACTTCCTTTTAACATTAGGGCCAACCTGACACTTTCTTATTTTGTAATTATTTTCTGTAATTATCTTCAGGACCTACATGTACAATTCACTTTGTCATCTTCAAAAATTGATTTCTCCTCAACCATGAGGATGCACATGACGTGCCACATACCACCGGAAACAACATTATGTATACTATACATACATGGGTGTTGTATATGCATGTGCATTTTCCTTCATGTCCAAATACCTTCATCAATCTTGCGGTCCAAAACCCATGACTAGGGTTGACATCAATGACAACAACCAATCTTCCAACATTTCATAGGTCCACAATTTACAAATTGGACTACGATCGTTGATATAGAAAATACTGAAAATTATTTGAAGTTTGATGAGAAAGGGATACTATGTATGGAAGTGCGTGGGTATATGGTTCATTTTCATTATATTGATAAGACACGATGAACCACCAAAGAGAGCCCTGTGTCAAGAGACCTATTCGACAATGTTGTCATTTCAGTGAGATGCAACTTGATAGAAATTGCAAAGTCACTGTCATCAAAGATAAGAGAATGATTCCCTTGAGATGAATTGTTGGAGGCCATGTCTATGGTGTACCCTAAATATTGGAGCAATTTAAAATGTCAACCTACTTTAAAACGTGACTTTGTGGAAAAATTAAATACTTTAGTGGACCACTTTTGCAAGAAGGTTGAGATACATGGAGAACAAGTTGAAGGTATTTTTGATCAATCAAAATTGTTTCGACAAGCCACACGCTTTGCTTAAACAATGTGGAATCAATTTTGTGCTTTGGAGAATCCTCTAGAATATGGTGCAATAACAAGATTATGGACTATTTTAGGTGCTAGCCATTACTTACAGGAAAACATATCCGAATATTTCAAATTAGCATATTTGTCTCAAACCATGATTTTGGGATCAGTGGAGGATGAGAGAATGTTTAGTGCATTATCATTTTTGAAGTCAAAGATGAGGAACAAGCTTGATAAACATATGCATATATGTTTAAGATTATATGTAACAAAGTATGACATTTCCAATTTTCCATATTAAAGAGCACTAACTCTTTGGCGATCAGATTGTGATAGAAGGGGAGAAAACAATATATAACAAGTTTCTCTAATGAACTTGATACGGAACATAATTCTTTGGAGGCTCATAATGATAGTCCATCTGGAGAGGGTCTTGTTCAGAATGAAGAAAATGAGCACCAAGATGAGAACTGGAAAATTGATATACCACAACATTTGATCTAATCCAATATATATGAGGGCCTAGGGAACACTTATTTCGGTATATGTGTTCCATTGGTGGTGAAAGAAATAGTGAATGGAATAAAATAGATGATGTGATTCTTGTGATACGTTTTCCCTCTATTTTTGGAGTAGGTCGGAAATTATTTATCATAGAAAGATTACTATATGCCAATTTGAGGATGCATTTCAAGTAAAAATAGGTTCTATAATCTATATTTTGTGTTTTTCATTGTAACATTGGAGCCACATTTTATTGATGCAAGTTATTTTAACATTGATGATTTGATATTTAACTATTACATTGTCTCTTTCTTGTATGTCACATGAAATGAAGTTGAAATTTGATGAAGATGGGACCTATCTCTTCACATAGATAGTGGCCTAATATTAAAGGGTAGATACTCGATTTAAGAAGAATTCCATAAGAAAGAATGGGCTCATTCAAGTAGATGAAATTGCATTCTTATGTTGCTAGTAATTGCCAAGCTTCCTTGACATATATGAGTGAACTCCATGTTGTTGGAATGAAAATATTAGTGCTTCTTTTATCTTATGCATATTTAGGGGTATTTGAGCATGGATAATAGGATTTATTCTCAATCATTATTTCATTTACATTGTTTGGAGAAACTGGTCCAATACTTTTGTTGATAAATCTTCATTTCCATTTCTCAGCAAGATTACAATATCCCAATTCTAATTATAACCCATGGCATTTTGATCAGACCCGTGGAATTGTAGAGGAAAAATATCAGAGAACTACAGTAAGGGACATAAGTGTGGTGAGAAGAAATTATTCTACATAGATTTTGAAGAGGGAGAAGAACAAGAACATGAAAAAGAACCATCTCAAGATGAAAACGTAGAAGCAATTTTGTATGAAGAGTTGACTCCCACGATATCGTGTAATGCATTGGTTGGAATTAGCACTCCTCAAACCCTCAAGATTGAAGGATACATCAAAAAGAAAAAGGTAATAGTCCTAATTGATTCTGGCAATACTCATAATTTCATTCACTATAAATTATCCAAAGCTCTCAATTTATTTGTATATCCAACGCCAGAGTTTCAAGTAATGATTGCAGATGGAGGAACTATCAATTTCTCAGGAAAATGCAATAAGATCAATCTTACTATGGGGGAATATGTAATGAATAGTCCAATTATTGTTATACCCATGGGTGGTGTTGATTTTGTACTAGGAATCCAATGGTTACAATCATTAGGAACAATGGCTTTTATTTTTCAAGAACTTTTCATGAAATTTTCATTGGAAGGAAAAGAAATTGAGTTAAGAGGTATCACAGGGAAAATCGATAAGGTGATAATCTCTAATGGCATGAAAAAATTATTGAAAAAGGGGCATAAAGGCATTATTGCACAACTATGCTCACTAGATGTTCAAACATATAAGCCATCTATTCCTCAATATCTCCAAGGGATCATTGATAAGCATTCCAACGTATTTGAAGATATTCCCAAATGTCTTCCACCCACTCAAAATCATGATCATGAAATTCACCTAACTCCTGGGAGTGTTCCTCCTAACATTAGGCCATACAAATACCCTTATTCCCAGAAGAGTGAAATTGAGCACATGGTTGAAGAAATGTTAGAGGCTGGCATTATTAGACCTAGCCAAAGTTCTTACTCTGAACCAGTGGCAATGGCATTCAAGAAAGATAGCTCATGGCGTATGTGTCTATATTATAGAGAGCTCAACAAGATCACTATTAAAGACAATTTTCTTATTCATGTCATTGATGAATTGTTAGATGAACTACATGGAGAAATCTATTTCACAAAATTGGATCTTCGTTCAGGGTATCATCAGATTAGAATGAAGGAAGAAGATATCCCAAAAACAACATTTCAAACTCATGAAGGCCATTATGAATTTTTGGTCATGCCTTTTGGCCTTACAAATGCACCTTCCACATTCCAAGGGTTGATGAATTCCATTTTCAAGACCTTCCTTCAAAAATTTGTGTTAGTATTTTTTGATGATATACTAATCTATAGAAAGTCTTGGGAGGATCATGTGTGGCATGTTGACAAGGTTCTACAACTACTAAAGGAGCAACAACTATATGCCAAACCATCCAAATGTTTCTTTGGAGTGAAGGAGGTAGAGTATTTGGGTCATATTGTATATCATGAAGGTATTAAGGTAGACCCTAACAAGATTAAGTCCATGATGGACTGTCCGATTCCCAAAACATTGAATAATCTTAGAGGATTTTTGGGTTTGACAGGTTACTACCGCAAGTTTGTTCGGAACTATGGAAGAATAGCAGTATCTTTAATGGCACTAACTAAGAAGGATGCATTTTCATGGACTCTAGAGGCAACTAAATCTTTTGAAAAACTTAAAGAGGTGATATGCAAAGCTCCTGTCTTGACCACTCCAGACTTCAGAAAAACCTTTATTGTGGAATGTGATGCCTCAGGAAATGGAATTGGTGCTATCCTTATGCAAGAAGGAAGGCCCCTGGATTTTGAAAGTCGACCCCTCAAGGGAAAGGACTTACACAAACTCATTTATGAGAAGGAAATGATGTCAATACTACATGCATTGAAGAAATGGAATCCTTACCTAATAGGTAGGCACTTCAAGGTCAAAACAGATCATGATAGTCTTAAATACTTCTTGGAACAAATACTATCTTCATAAGAACAAAAAAAATGGGTAACCAAGATATTGGGTTATGATTTTGAAATCGTCTATAAAAAGGGGAAGAAAAATGTTGTGGCAGATGCACTCCCAAGAAATGATGTAGATGTTGAGGCATTTCTCTGTGCTATCTTGATCATCCAACCCGATTGGATAATAGAAGCAAGGGATGAATGGAAGAATGACGAAAAAGTGTGGACTCTCATTCAAAGGTTGCAGCAGGATTCTAGTGCATAAGATACAATTACATGGAAAAATGATTCACTATGGTACAAAGATCACTTATATTTATGTAAGAACTCCCAACTCAAACAAAAGGTATTATTGGAATTTCACACCTCTCTAGTAGGAGGGCACTCGGGATTTTTTAAAACCTACCATAGAGTTAATAAGGATTTTTTTTTGGATGGCCTTAAGACTGATGTTCAAAGGTTTGTGGAAGGATTTTTGGTTTGCCAACAAAATAAGGTGGAAACAATTAAGAACCAAGGTATTTTACAACCATTAGCCATCCCAAGTTAGCACTGGGAGGAGGTTTCCATGGATTTCATCACAGGGTTACCGAGGTCTGAAGGAAAAAGTGTCATCATGGTGATTGTTGATGGACTGACCAAGTACGCACACTTTTGTGCACTCTCTCATCCCTTCAAATCTAGTACAATTTCCACCACATTCATGGAGACAGTTCAAAAGCTACTTGGCATCCCAAAGATTATTGTAAGTGACAGAGATCCCATCTTCACTGGACTTTTTTGGACATAATTATTTTCTTGTTTGGGTACTCAATTATCTCCTAGCTCATCCTATCATCCTCAATCTGATGGACAAACCGATATAGTGAACAAATGTCTGGAAGGCTACCTTCGTTGCTTTGTCTCTGATAAAGAAACACAATGGTTCAAATGTTTACCCTTGGAAGAATGGTGGTATAACACTTACTTTCATACTGCAACAAAAATGACACCATTTATGGCAGTCTATGGATACCACCCTCCTTCCATCACTTCTTTTCTAAAATAAAAATCTAAGGTTCAAGCAGTGGAAGATCACATTGAGCATCAACAACAAGTTCTTCAAATCTTAAAGGACAACCTGACCATGGCATAAAATCGCATGAAATAACAAGAATATCAACATCACAGTGAAAGAAGTTTGAAGTAGGGGATTGGGTGTTTTTAAGACTACAACCATACAAACAGATGTCCCTCAAGCAAGCCCAAAAGGATAATAAATTGTCACCAAAGTAATATGGCCCTTATAAGGTGTTTCAAAAGATTCGTACTATGGCATACAAATTGGAGTTGCCTGCATCTTCACGAGTACACTCAGTTTTCCATGTTTCATGCTTAAACAAGGTTATAGGTGACACAATCCCAGTTCAAAATATATTTCTAGAACTTGACGAGGAAGGAAAAATCATATTGGAGCTTGAAGCCATCACTGACACAAGAGTTCTCCAGCTAAGGAATAGATCCATTTAAGAGTATCTCATAAAATGGAGGAAACTATCGGTTGAAGATTCCACTTGGGAAGATGAGTCTTTTAT
>ML805141.1:0-37088 GCA_009831015.1 Picea engelmannii | reverse complement strand
GGGGGGGGGGGGGGCATGTCAAGCCCTAATATTGTCTCATTACCCCTTAATTGGGACATATTACATTAATAATGTTATTTTATTTATGCCAACTTTATTCCATTAGTTGTAATTATACCTCCTAGTCTCATATATATACCAAGGAGATATTTTCATTTGGAATCATCTTGGAATTGTACATTTATGTGGGCATAAGGAGGTTGCACACTCGAAGAGGCTTATTATCTGAATTTCTCTCTTTTTCAAGGCATTGAGTACTTATTATGAGGTTTTTCTATGCTATATTGATATTTGGTTATTAACAGTACATCGCTAGCCAAGTACTAACAACAAACAATAGAGTTGGAGTAAGTGACAGTGAACTAGGCAACAAAACCTCCAGAATCAAAATCAACAACAACCAAAGAGATAAAATCTATGTAGAATAATTTCTTCTCACCACACTTATGTCCCTTACTGTACTTGCTGTCACAATTAAAGCATAAACCTTTTTCTTTTCTTTCCTCCAATTATTGAGGTGTCAGCCTTGTAGGTTGAGGTGTTTTAGAAGAAGGAGCATTATTCTCTCCATAGATGTTGGGATTGGTCCTTCTATTAGCCATAGCCATATTTTTACTTTCAACATTTCTTGCCACCTTAAATGCATTCTCCAATGATTTGGGTTCCCAAAGGCGAACCTCATGTTGAATGTTATCCTTTATAGTTCCTATGAATACATGAATCAAGTGATCATATGGAATATCTATTACCTTTATATTCAATCTTTGGAAGTTCTCAATGTGCTTTGTAACTGAACCCTTTTGCTAGAGATTTATCAATTGGCTAAATAAGGTATTACTCCTTGTATCCTCATAGTGTGCTATCATTTCTTTCGTGAAAATTGTCCAAGTGACGAATGATTTGTGAGAAAAAATCCATTGATACGATACAAATTGATTGGGTTCTAAACATAAGGAAGCAATTTGTACCTTTTGTGTATGTGGCACATTATGTAGATCAAAGAATTTCTCCATCTGAAGTATCCATGTGACTGGGTCCTTGCCATCAAACTTCCTCATATCGATCTTAGGAACGTGGTTGGTTTTCAGACCAAAGTTGAAATTTCTCCATTCTTGATTCACCTTCCTTGTTTCCTCATCATGAATTTTATGGGATACATTTTCACTTTCAGGTGTCCTCTCTATTATGAAATTTTTCAATCCTTCCATGATCTCCCCTTTTAAACCCTCCATCATCTCTTGTAGTTCATATTTTGTTATTGTCTTCTTTTGTAAATCATTTATGTCCCTACACATTGCTTCACCTTCATCAAGAGTCCATGTAGGATTATCTAGAGGATTATTTGGTGTAGAAGTTCCCTTTTTGGGTGGCATGTTGGCCAAGTATCACTTTTGAACCTTGATTTTGAGGTGGTTCTACTAGACAATATTTATTTTACTGTATCTCCAAAATTTCGTCCCTTATGGGTATGAAACTTTATTTTTTATAGTTATCTAATATTTCTCCTCTGCAATGCCACAGGTCTGATCAAAATTGGATGTGCCAAGTGGAATTTACGGTAACTTCCCCACAACTTGCTGATTTTTTTCCTTTCCGGGAGATGTCCCTTGTATAGCGTGCCCTGCAAAACATAATTGATATAGAATTATGAAAATCGTACCCAAAATACTACAAACTGTCCAATATACAATGCAACCAATCTCACTCAATTTGGATACTCTAGGAAGAAGTTATGATTTTTTTACCTAGAACACCTTCTTGAGACTAGTCAATAGGACTAGTCAGAGACCCTATCTTCCACAGGGTGTATCTACAAATGTAAGATGACCCAGAAGATGAAATTTTTACCACATATACCTTACTAATTTCTTTGAATATCCTCCATATTTCAGGGTATGAAATGTTACAGAAAAACATTTATAGCGCAAATTACACAATGACTCAGTTCAAGATGATTCCATAACCCTATCTTGCATAGGTTGTATCTCCGAAGTTATAAGGCCTCAGGAGCTGAAATTTTAACCCAATATACCTTGGTCCGTCTACTAAATATTATCCAATACGTTCCTTGTGAAACATTGTATAAAAACATTTATAGCAAAAATTCCAAGGTGTCTCAGATGTAGTAGTGAAACCCCAAGACCTTGAGCTCTGATACCATATGTTAAGAACCAAATATCAATATAGCATAGAAAAACCTCAGAATAAGTACTCAACTCATTGAAAAAGAGATAAATTCAGATAATAAGCCTCTTCGAGGGGGGAACCTCCTTATTCCCACATAAATGTACAATTCCAAGATGATTCCAAATGAAAAAGTCTCCTTGGTATATATAGGAGACTAGGAGGTATAATTACAACTAATGGAATAAAGTCAACATAAAAAAAATAACATTACTAATGTTATATGACCCAATTAAGGGGTAATGAGCCAATATTAGGGCTTAACATGTATATGTTTTGGATCGTGGATTCAATGCAACTGAGTTGTTTGGCCACCTCTGTTTGGACCATGGTGCCCACTTTAACTTTCATATCTGGAATTTCTTCATAATCTGTCCAAGGATGGTTTAAGGAGTAGATGCTATCAAGTTTGGATCCCCAAGAATGGAAGAGAGGATATGACAGTTACCATTAGAGATGGGTGTCATGAATTTTCACTAACTTGGTTTAGGGAATGCTCCCACTACATATGAGGTTGATGAATAATTCTTTTGAGTATTTCCCAAGGAGTGTTTTTAGGTTCATTGATCTTTAGAAGGGAGTTTGTTTTTCTCTACTTATAGAATAAATACAGATCAAGAGGAAGGGAATGGATTCATTTATCACTATGCCACAAGCATAGACTTCAATCTTGCTCAAGTCTTTTTCCCAATTATGATAAAATATTAATATCCTTATTTTGTTTTTATCTAAAAACAACATTCTGGTAGATGCTTAACCAAAAGGTGAGTTAGAAGATAAACTTCACAACATTATGTTAGATTGTTGGTCATGCCCATAGATAGAGGTCAAAGCGATGGAAATACTTTTTGTCTCTTTCTCAATTCAAGGTATGATTTTAGGTTGCATTCATACAATTGGCCTAAAGGGGAAGGGTGACAGGTTTGGGGCTTCCAAATATGTTGGATGCATACTTACCTTAAAATCTTTCCAAACATATCATTCAACAATTTCTAGCCTGGACAAAAGGTTAAAGTATCATTTAAGGAGTCAATTTAAAATTTAGACAATTTTTAAAGTGAATGTAAATATATTATAGGTTGTGTAGGTTTTTTTAAATTTTCCTGTAACAACTTGCATACAATTTTACCTTTGGCAGTACCTTCTAGAAACACTGGTCATCTTTATTCTTTGTTATCTTCTTGGATGCAGAGGTATTGGATTCACCTATAGGACTCTTGCACCTACACTGGATGCATACTGGGTTTTGGGATCCACACCCAAAACTCACCTGTTTGGGGAGTTTCTTCACTAGGTGCATTTTCAATCATCTGAATGGCACACCGTTAGCATGTAATTTGTTGGGTGTGTTTCCCCTGCTAAAAAATGTTTGCAGCAGAGGTGTCAAATCTTGGAAAAAATGATAGAAAAAAGCATACGTGGTGGGTGTCAATGTTTTTTCTCAAGAGGAAAGTATCCATCTTGTTAAAGACATGTCTTGTTTTTCCCTTAAATTATGTTTTCTCCCTAGTTTCTATGGGAAAAAAACACATTAACTTTGTAATGTAATATATGATGTGTTTTTCCAAAAAAATGGCACTATGGTGGCATAGTGTTCTGTGCTGTCAAAAATTGCTTTAGAGTCTGCTTGTTGTTGAGTGTCATTTGTTGGGTTCATACCCAGATTAATTATTTCTTCCCCCTTACTGATTGTCATTTGCTAGGCTCATACCCAGATTAATGTTTGTTGCCCCCTTAGTAAAGTCATATGTTATAAATTCAAAGTTTTTTTTTTTTTTGTATCTACCATTTATTGCCATCATTTAATCAATAAAAAAATAACATGAACACCAAAAATCCAATGAGTGATGAAAGATAAATGATTTTCTCTTATGAGGGACCTACTCTCATGGCGCTCTTTTTGCATGTATAATTGCATGTGTATTTGCAAGCAATTTATTCCCTGTGCTAAATGTGTGTTTGGCAGGCATGAGTTCCAAATGAAGTATCGATCAATTGGATGGTTTATAGGAGCAACAATAGGATATGCTCAAGAAATGCCAGAAAAACGTGTAATTGCATGCATTGGTGATAGAAGCTTCCAAGTGCAAATGCAAGGATTTTTATTTCAAATTATGAAACATTGTTTTAAGATTAACAATGACCGAGTACCAATGTCTATAAGATTTGAAATATTTAATTCCTTTGAATTATTTGTTTTATCCAAAAATTAGAGAGTATTTATCCCCAAATGTATTCTTCCTTATTTGAACAGGTCACAGTCCAGGATATGTCTACCATGATTCGAAATGGGCAGAATCCTATTATTTTTTTGATTAAAAATGGAGGATACACTATAGAGGTCGAAATTCATGATGGACCATACAATGTAATAAAGAATTGGAACTGCACCAGTGTAGTGGATGCCCTTCATAACGATGAAGGGAAATGTTGGACTGTCAAGGTATTTCTTCTTTATATCCATAGCATGACCAACCCTTTTACAAGGATTTCTTGTTTCTTTTGTGATATGGGAGTATTTGGTTTCTTGTCCTTTTTTCCATTTGTTGAGGGCCACTTCCTAACCTACTCCTTTTCCTTAAAAATTACATTATTGTATACTTGGGGACTTCCCTTTTAATTGGTCAGAACTCAGTTTCATATTGGTGGACTGTTTTTCTAGTTTTACATCTCTTGAGGTATATGTTGCACCGTTGACATTACAAGCTAGTATGTCAGCTGAGGGACAATTGTATTTCTTGTTAGGAACCTTTTTAGTTTTTACTTTCACTAGCATTTTTTGTGTTTCTCAGCAAATTGAGGGACTACTGAAGCAAGAAAATAAGTTGTGCCTCAAGAAAATCAGAATGATTTGAATCTGCCAGTTTCTTTTGTTGATTCTTATCATGTATCATTTGTTTGCAGGGTGTGGATTTATGTGGGGTAGTGGGCTCTGGGATGAAGCATATTGTTATAAGGTTTTGATACCATGCTTATTACCATTTCTATGTTTATTCCCTGGTATTCATTGTCATTGAGGCATGTGTTGTTGGCTTCCATATAATTTTTGAACTTTATTTTATAGGTCTTTGTTTGTTCATTTTTTAGGATGACCACAAAATTACGTCAATGAGACTAAAGAAAACAATAAGTGTGGGTACAATGTGGGAATGCAAAAGCATCTCCTAGATAATGTTGGAATTTGTATAGCAGCAAATTGTGTGTAGCAGGGAAATTGTACAAGCACACTGCCTCCATCACTCAGCCACTAGTGATTAAACAACAAAAATTAAAATTTCTCCTCCAAATACAAGGACAATGGTGGGCAATGCAGATATTAATATCTTGTTGGAAAAACTGGAGTGCCAATACAAGTAGGTTATTGAGAAGCAGGCAAAATTCAAGAAGGATTTTCAGTGGAACCATGATAATCTGAGGTATGGAATTGCATAGAACCATGGTGTGTTAAAGTAATAAATAACACAATTTCAAGCAACACCATGGAATTTTGAGGGTGGAGGTTGCACAAAATCATGATGCATTAAAACAAGATGTAACAGAAATAAAAAAAGTAACATAGAAGTCACTAAAAGAAAGGATGCATTGAAGGACCATATTAAGGAAAGCCACAAGGGTTAATGGAACTCATCAAAGAGTCTTTGGACATCTTAATTGATGAAACTCACCAACCTGGGAAGGAAAAACTAATCCACAACCAACTTACCAAGCATATCTACGAATGGATTAGAACTAATCGACAACCGAGAATATCCACGAATGTCTTACTTGTCACCCTTATCCAACTACATTCCTATACAAATCAACCAATGTAGGTGTATCTGATGAGGGTAGAATTAGAGTTATCAAAATTCAATGGAAATGAAAAACAAAGTGTGACCTAGATTAACAAAGTAGAGGAATACTCGAAATACATGATGTTCAAGACTGCAACTAAAAAAAATCAAGTACGCCTCCATGCAACTTGAGGAAATTGCATACAATTGGTACATGTGGTGGCAGGCCTCCAAAGCATTTTTTTCATATCACTAGGATACATTGAAAGACAATTTCTTTAAGATATTCCAAGGTGTAACAAAAAAAGACCTTTTTCCAATTCTCACTAGAATACTAAAAGAATGTGATGTATATGAATACATGAATGACTGGGAAATATTGGAAATGGAAGTCCTTGGGTTAACTCAATATCAACTACTCCAAACAATATGTGTCCAGATTAAAGCTTCACATAAAGAACAGAGTAGAAATGCATAGTGTTACAATCATGGAAAGGTTAGATGTAAGACGAAAATTGCAGAAATTAAACTAAATAGGTCATTCTAAAAATATGACAAGGTTTATTCAAGATGAAAGTATCCCCAAACCACAAACACTCACAAATCAAAATATCTTCCATTCCATCTACAATAAGAAAATAAACATAGTTTGGAAGGCCAAAGATGAAGGGAAGGCAAATGTATGAAATGTGGAGAGATATGGGATCCTAGGCATAGGTGCTATAAAGGATATAACTCAAAACAATTATATAAATGTGGAGGAAGATAAATAAGATGAGTCGGATATTGAAGAAACATATGAAAAACAATCATGCAACCCTCAATGTGTCATGTCAAAATTAGAGGACGAGAAAACACCAAAAATATTGTTAACAACCATAACTGTTATTACCCAATCACAAACATCAAAATTAAAGGGGAATATAAAAAAGAGCAAAGTTACAGTTCTAACCATATTTTTGTTGACATCAATGTTGCAAGGAGATTAATTCTTTTTGTGTATCCGGTCCTAGATATGAAGGTTTTGGTTAGGGGTCAATGACTACAAACATTAGGTACTTGTGCCACAAATCATCAAAATCACTTTGTTAAATTCAAATTCCAAGAGGAAAAACATAAGTTGTCTGGGTTCCAACCTCTCCGCATACCCAAATTGTACCCCCACATCAGATTGAGAAACTAATTTGTAAGGGAGAACTATTATATATACCACAATGACATTAAATGGAGATACTAGCCTAGGAACTAATTGACTCTTGGCATCGAGAATTCAAGAACTAATCCCAAACATAAAATGGTATTCCAAGACCTACCCATGGAGATGCCACCAGAACAAGGAATTGAACATGTGATCAAAGTGAAGCTATATTTGACCCCTATCACCATAAAACAAAAATAGAAAGATTAATTTAGGATCTACTGAGATGTGGCATTATTACAAAAAGCAGAAGTCCTTATGTAGCCCTAGTGGCTTTAGTACAAAAAAGGATGTTTCTTCATGTTGTCTATATATTATTGAGGATTAAACAAGATAACAATCATGACAAAAATATCCATTCTATTCATAGATGGAATGTTGGACGAATTTCATGAAGTCAAATACTTTTCAAAATTTGGATACGAGGTTGACATATTATGAAATTAGTGTAAAACTAGAATATATTGTTAAAATTTCCTTTCGAACACAAGAAGGACTCTACAAATTCAAGGTGACATTGTTTGGGTTAACCAATGGTCTTGCCACCATTCAAGCAACAATGTATGGACTTTTGGAATCATATCTAAGGAAATTTGATACAAGACATGGAAGGAACATTTCAAGCATGTGGGTTAAGTACTATCTCTTCTGGGGAAAAATCTGTTTTATGAAAAAATGTCAACATGCACATTTGGTAAGGAAGAAGTAGAATACCTTGGTCATATTATATCAAATGGAGTCAAATTAGATCCAAACAAAATCAAAGCAATCAAAAATTCACACAGGCCCTAAAACATATCCAAATTTAGAGGATTTTTAGGCTTAATACGAGCACTAAGAGATAGACCGAAACTAGCGTAGCCCTAGACCCCAAATTAGTGTGGATCTGTGGGACCTTCCCTCAATCCACGAGATTTCAAGTACATGGACAGACCAGATCCCCTCCCAGGAGATGTATGAGATCCCCTAGACCTCGTCGGTGCACTACCTCTACCAGTCAGCATCGCAGCGAACGATCTAGGCACCCCACCAGGCCCCCCTCAGGACAAATGAATATACTCATCTTTCTTCATTCGATCTTGGATGGTATGAGAGATGGATGCATTCCATGACATATCTACTTTCTTTATTTGTGTTCCTCTTTCTCTTAGATCTTCTCCTCCTATGATAGACCCTATCACTAGCGCTGGTATCTAAGCTCGAGGTTGAGGGTTCTTCATGCCTCGGGGTAGATATTGTTGATATTATGGTAGTTGCGGGAGGTATTAACCTCCATTGTGACCTTTGACAAGATTAGAATATTATGGAAGTAGGAAAAGAATTGAATGTAATCCTAGAAGAGATGTCAGCTAAAGGAGATAATAAATATGAATTAATTAGTGCCCAGAATGAGAAGTCGGCCTAGGGAGTATGCCATAATTAATATAAATATAGGTCGCCAGTATTCACTTTACAAACAATTCTCAGAATCGCAGAGATACACTTGTGCACACTGCAGTTGGGCAGTCTTGTGCGCAAGTCCTGAAGAAGGTGTTGCCAGTAGTTCTGAAGTCTATAGTCTTTCTGGGTTGGAGTCTCTGATCAGCTTTGGTTACTTCTTGCTTGGTGCACTAGCCTTTCTTGGCTATTGATTTGTTACTAGGATTATTCTCTTTTTCAAGGTCAAGGTGCTCGGGGGTGGCTTCGGCCTATGGTTGGGTGAAAATAGTGATATTGTCTATGGTTAAACAAGCATTTCCATGTTTTAGGATGATTTGAGGCCTATTATTGGAGCTCTCTATATTATATGTCTTGGTTTGACACTTAGATTAGTTTATGATCCTATGTGGAGAACCCCACTTCATTGGCACATATATGGAGGCACATACACACTTGTCATACTCTTGTTGCTTCAATAATGAGATCATCCTCCTCCATTGATGATATTCGATCTTGGCATGATGGACTCCTTGTTTGAGGAGAGCGTTCTTCATTTACACTCACTTTTAGAAAAAAAAATTGTCCTTCTCAATGATTATGTTTGACATGGTGTAACATAGTTTGAGTCTCATTATGTGGATTCCTTTTCTTGATTGGATACTCTTGGCACATGGATCGAGTTGAAGTACCATTCTTAGTGGAGTGCTCCATTGATTCCATCTTATTTTCACATATGTTGAGGCATGGTCTCTACTTTATGGGGTTGTCCCTTTGGTTTATGGATCAAATGTATGACATAATCATCTTTTAGGATCTACTATATTTATTTTATATTTTCTTTGAAAATACTTATTGGTTATTTAGAAAGGAAAATGAGCTCTAGTTAGCTAAGAGAAGAGAAAAATGGTCTATGCACTAGGTTCCTATGTGTTCATCATGGGAGACCTATTAGCATGAGACCAACATTCCTCTAATGAAATTATACTTTTATGCCAAGACTAAAAGAGCATTACATGTAGCCAGTGGAGGATGAGAGAATGTCTATTACACTATCATTCTTGAAGTCAAAGTTGAAGAACATGATTGAAAAAAAATCATTACATAGTTTCTACTAATAATGCACATGTTATGGAGATTTTCATGTAACTAAGAAAGAAATATGATTATTGGTTCTTGTATCACATGACAAAAATAACTTTATATATGCTTCAGGATCATTTACATTTTACTTCTTCATTGCTTTTCTACAACTCAATTTTGGGAATCAGTATGTAGTAGGATCCATGTGACATACATTTTATGTACTACCCTTAATGGGATTAAAATGGGTGATAGGAATTTGACTGTGCACCATACTACTACCAGGTATAGATATACATGAGGACATAATATCCCTTAACCTACATCTCTTATTTTCCATGCTTGGTTATGACAATCTAACTGAGACTTTCTCTTTTTTTAAGGCCTAATCTATGCCCAACATTTATTACAAGTTATGTGTCCTTTTACTTTTTTATAAGAAAATAAAAATATAAGGGATAAAAGAGACCTCTCATCCTTGGAAAGGGGTCAAATTTTAGTACAAATGGATGATTAGAAAGGATTTCATGCATGGAATGTGACCTATCAATATTCTTATACTTTTGGAGTTATTGATGGATAGAATTATGTGCACTCCTATTTAAGAACATCTTGTGATGAACTTGTTTGAAGGGTCCTTTCATAATTGATGAATTAGTAATAAAGAACGCATAATAGAAGTGGTAGAGAAAAGATTAATATATCTTGATCTTGACAAAAGTGGTGGTCACGATCAACACATATGAACTTTGTGGTAAAATATCATCAAAACTGATAGATGGATATACATAAACATAACCCCTAATGCTTGCAACATTGTTTGGAGGATGGACAAATTACGTTTCTTTTTCCATATATGTAAAATGAGCACATTACAGTTTAATGAATACATTTTCCTATTATTATACATGGTTTTATACGTTATCAAAAAATTTGCCAAGGCGTTACAAGGTTTTATAACTCAATGAAAGATTCGCCAATATTTTATAAGAGTTTCTAATTCAATGAAAGATTCTCCAAGTTTTTACAAGATTATATAATTGACTAAAATATTCGCTAAAAAATTATATAAACATATTATATTATTGATAAAATAGCCTTCAATTCTTCCTATGTACCATGAGGATTCACCCATATATTATACATATAAATTTAGGGGGGGTTCTTAAAATCACCTATGTTGTTGAAGCTGAGTTTGTAAAGGTGATGCATCTTGAAACTGTTAAAGCTATGTGGGATAAACTTATTAACATTTATGAAGGAGATGAGAAAGTAAAAGATGCCAAACTTCAAACATATAGGTTGAAGTTTGAACAACTAAAGATGAATGAAGATGAAACAATTAGCAAGTATTTTTTAAGAGTTGAAGAACTTGTGAATGCAATGAAGGGTCTTGGTGAGAAGATTGAAGAATCATTTTTAGTTCAAAATATTTTAAGATCTCTGCTTGATAAATTTAATACAAAAGTCTCTACAATAGAAGAACTAAATGATCTTAAAATGTTGTCCATTGATCAACTCCTAGTAACTCTAACTGCATATGAAATGAGAATCAACAAAGATAAATCCATTACTAGAGAAGCATCTTTTAAAGCAGAAAAGAATATCGATTCAGATTTAGATGATATTGAGGCAAAATTTGTGAGAAGGTTAAAGAAAGGATCAGGAAAATATCAAGGAAATATTCCCTTCAAATGTTTTAACTGTGGTAAGATAGGTCATTTTTCATCTAAGTCTCGACACCAGAAAAAGGACCAGAACTCTAATGATGAAAAGTACAAATTCAAGAAATATAGTAAAAAGAAAAGTTTGTGTGCAAACAATGACAATTCCTCACAAGACATAGATAGAGATTCATCATGTGAAGACAAAGTGAATGATTTTATGCTTATGGCTATGGGAGATATTGATGATGAACCCAAAGGAGGTGAAATGGATGATGAAGAAGTTGTGGTGGATATGGAAGGTGAATTAATCAGTGCTTTGGAAGAAATTGACAGACTCATATGTAAGAAGAGAAAACAAAAATAGTTGTTGATGTAGTTTAAAATGAATGGTGAAAAATATGATGAAAACTTTTCTCTACTAAAAATGGAGTTATAAGAGGCAAAGAAAATATAAGACATACTGAAACAATAGTTGTCAGAGAAGAAAGCGAGGTGTGAAACCTTAGAAGAAGAAATAGTAAAAACCAGAAAAGAAATGGAGAAGTTTAAGGCATTGTATCACCAAAATCTGTCAAGTATTAAAGCCTCAGAAGAGTTAACTTCCATTCTAAATCAACAAAGGAATCCAAAGTTGAAATATTTCTTGGGCTATGAAGAAGGATCAAGTAGTGATCATCCAAGTAATATCGAACCCATCAAGTTTGTCAAATCTACAATCATTGACAACAACCACTCTGCAGAAACAAAGAAAGAAAATCAACCACCAAGAAGGAATGAAAGAAAAAGTACCATAACTAAATTTGTAGATCAAAGAAATAACACAAACACATCTTCTGATCAAAGAAATCATCAACATGGAAGAAATTGACTACAACCTTTTTCAGATACAAAGGTTTTTTTTATGGTTTTTTTTTTTTTTTCTGTTCTAACTTTGGTCATAAAGTTGTAAACTGTTCTTTAAGATCTAGATATGTGAAATCAAGATACTCAAGGAATAATTATCTTCCACAACAAAGATTGAGACAACCAAGAAACAAACAACCATAGACTATAAATCATGTGATGGATGGGGGAAGGACACATGTGAAACATAACAACAGTTATGAGCATAACAATTGTTATGAACTGTTATTCAGTGAACTAGAATGTTACATCTGTCATAACTATGGACATAAAGCTACAGATTGCCGCTTAAGGAATTTTAAGCCAGAATCGAATCCCACTGCTGAAAATTTCAAGATTTGGAAGAAGAAAGAAGATGACAAGTGTAGACTAGTGTTATCAACCCAAAGACAAAATAATCCCTGGTATATTGATAGTGGATGTTCCAAACATATGACTGGAGAAAAAAGTAAGTTTCTAACTCTGAGTGAAAGCAAATCAAGGAATGTAACTTTTGGAAATGATGCACCGGGAAAAATAAAAGGTAAAGGAATGGTAAGTTTGAGTAATGGAAAAGGGAAAGCTCAAGATGTGTTGTTTGTAGAAGATCTGAAACATAATCTTCTTAGTGTCAGTCAAGTCTATGACCGAGAATGTGAATTCATTTTTACTTCTAAAGATTGTAGAACAAAATCTGTGAATTCAGGACAACTAATTGCAAAAGGGATAAGAATACAAAACAATGTCTATGTGTTAAAAGAAGAAAAATAAGAATGCCACTTAAGCAAGTATGATGAAAGTTAGCTATGGAATAAGAGACTTGGACACTTAAATTTTGATCATATAATCAAGCTAAAAAACAGTGGGGTAGTAACATATCTTCCAAAGATATCAAAGCCATGTGATTCTGTTTGTAAACCATGCCAGATAGGAAAGCTTACTCGGACACAGTTCAAATCCAAAAACTTTCCTTCAACAGAAAAACCTCTGCGGTTAGTACATATGGATTTATGTGGACCATCAAGAAAAGAAGGTACAGGAAAAGAAAACTATTTTATGTTGATTATTGATGATTATTCTAGACTAACATGGGTTACCTTTTTGAAAGAAAAATCTGAAGCATTTGAAAAATTCAAAGTGTTTAAGGCTCTGACTGAGGATCAAATAGGAAAACTATTGAAGGCAGTAAGGTCTAATAGAGGAGGAGAATTTAACTTATGGAACTTCAAAGAGTTCCGTGATAAAGATGGGATCAAAAGAGAGTACACAATCCCAAGGACTCCACAACAAAATGGAGTTGTTGAGAGGTAGAATAGATCAATACAGCAAATGGAAAGATCAATGATGAATGAAAGGAATATATCTCAGACATATTGGGTGGAAGAAATCCATACAATTGTTCACATTCTTAACAAAGCTCATCTCAGGCCACACAGTGACAAGACTCCTTATGAACTATGGTTTGGAAGACCTGCTTCAATCAAGCATTTTAAAGTCTTTGGGAGTAAATGTTATATCAAGAATAATGATGAAAATATTGGCAAATATGATGACAGGGCTGATGAAGGTATATTCCTAGGTTATGCTACAAACAATAAAGGTTACAGATGCTACAATAAGAGGCTGCATAAATTGGTTGATTGTATCAACATAAAAGTTGATGAAGAAATCCTGGTACGAAATGTAGCATTGTTGAACCAAGCACATAAGATATAATTGAAAATGAAGATGAATTGGTCCAAGGATCAGAAAGAGAAGAATCTAAATCAAATGAAGATACTAATACTCCGACTGACACAAATCAATAGAAAGAAGAAAAATCACCTCTCAGAATTGTTAGAAAGAATCATCCTAAAAATCGAATAATTGGAGATATAAATAAAGGAGTTCATACAAGAAGGAAATTGATTAAAGACTCAGAACAATCACATGTTGCCTTTTTATCTATGACTGAACCTAAAAAAAATTATGAAGCCAGCCAGCATGATGATTGGATTAGATCTATGAATGAAGAGCTTGATCAGATTGATAAGAACAATATTTGGGAGCTTGTTCCTAGACCTGAAGACAAGAATGTAATAGGTTCCAAATGGGTGTTCAAAAACAAAATGAATGAAAAAGGACATGTTGTTAGAAATAAAGCCAGATTGGTCTATAAACGGTATGCACAAGTTGAAGGTCATGATTTTGATGAAACTTTTGCACCAGTGGGAAGATTGGAAGCCATCAGAATATTTCTTGCATATTGATGTCATAAGAACTTTAAAGTGTATCAGATGGATGTTAAGTTAGCATTTCTTAATGGAGATCTAGAGGAAGAAGTATATATGGAGAAACCTGAAGGATTCTCATTGACAGACAATCCTAACTATGTTTGCAAGATGAAGAAGGCTCTATATGGACTAAAACAAGAACCACGAGCTTGGTATTATAGACTGGACAAATTCTTACAAGACAAAGGATTCAAGAAAGGTATTGTTGACAACAATCTCTACATTAAGTCTGAAGGTGATAATGTACTAGTTGTTTTGGTTTATGTAGATGATATTATTTTTGGCTATACTAATGAATCCTTTGTCCAGTGGTTTCCTAACTCTATGAAAACAGAGTTTGAGATGTCCATGATAGGAGAACTATCATACTTTCTTGGATTACAAGTTAAATAGAGTTTTGTAGGAATATTTATCTCACAAGAAAAATATTTGAAAGAGATGTTGAAGAAATTTCAGATGGAAGATTCTTCTTCTATTAATACACCTATGGTGGTTGGTTGCAAGCTCAGTAAAGATGATATTTCACCTGATGTTGATCAAAGGACATATCGATCAATGATAGGAAGTCTTCTGTACATCATAGCTTCCCGTCCTGATGTAATGCAAGTTGTTGGAATGGTAGGTCACTATCTGTCTGCTCCTAAACAAAGTCATCTAGTAGCGGCAACAAGGATATTCAAGTACTTGAAGGGCACAATGAATTACGGTCTGTGGTATCCCAGAAATTAGAAATTTCAGTTAACTGCTTATTCAGATGTTGATTGGGAAAACTGTGTTGATGAGAGAAAAAACACCAGTGGAGGAGCATTCTTCCTGGGTGAGTCATTAGTAGCATGGCTTAGCAAAAAACAAGGATCCATTTCATTATCAACTACATAGGTAGAATACATTGTTGTTGCTACTTGTTGCACACAAATTTTATGGATGATACAAACTCTTGCAGATTTGAAGGTAACTTACACTGATCCCATTCCACTTCACTTTGATAACACCAGTGCCATCAGTCTCTCTAAGAATATTGTAATTCATTCAAAATATAAGAACATACCAATTAAATACCATTTTTTCAGAGAACAGGTTACAAACAGAATTGTTCAGGTGAATTATATTCCTTCCACAGAACATATAGCTGATATCTTTACTAAACCGTTAGCAGTGACACCTTTTGGATATCTTCATCGAAAGTTGGGCGTGACCTCAATATCAAACTAAGAGGGACCATCCTATCAAGGGGAGTTTGTGTTGGTTGAATATCTGATACCTATGAAGAACACTGCAATAGCTTAGGGGGAGTATATGCTTGTCAATATCTGATACCTTCGAGATGTATTGCAATATCTTAGGGGGAGCTTGTTTCTTCTTTGACATTGATGTCAAAGGGGGAGAAAGGGTGGTAATTTCAATACAGTGGTAAATATGGATGTTCTTCAAGGGGTTTCCATCAATGCCAAAGGGGGAGATTGTTGGCATGTTTTTGGATAGAGGTAGAGTATGCGTGTTTGTCATTGATGGCAAAGATCATCACGATCAATAGAGTGATGATGGAATGGAAATGGAAAGATCAACTGAGAAGAGAAACAATGATCATTGTATTTCATTCAGAATCCTCGATGACCTTCAGATCTGAGTTCAGATAGGAGTAGTGCACAGTAGAAGAGAACAGATCTCAGGCGTCTGATCAAGTCGCGAAAACCGACCGTCATTGGATCCATAAGAAGGAGAACAATCTTTGCATGCAAGATGAAGCAGGCCTACAAAATCTAGAAAGTAGGGGGACCATTCATTATCAAATAGAACATGTGGCAAAAGATCAGAGGACATTAAAGACTTCGTTTCAGAGTTTCGCAGATCAAGAAATCCAAAGGAAGGAGGTGCTCTAACCTCTTGAACTCACGATATGCGATATCCTGAAATGATCTAGGTGGTTGGATCGATGATTAATTTGAACCTTTGGATCGGGGTATGGTGTGGAACATTGGATGTAGAGGACACATGGCGAGCGATTGTTTTTTTGCTGACTAAAAGTTCAAAGGAAGGAGGCTCCTAACCTCTCAAACTCGCGATATGCGAACTCGCGATAATCTCAGTTGTTGGATCGAAGAAAAATCTAGGCTATAAGATCTAGGAGGTAGATCATGACAGACCATGTCAACGAGGACAAGTGGCAACTTATGTCAGCAAGGACACATAGCACAAGCATATAAGGACAAGTTTCAAATTGATTTGGCTTTTCAGGCCACTGGAAATCATAATTCTGAGTGACACATGGTAGCCACTCAGCTCTTGACACGTCATTGAGTGACACAAGAATGATGTCACTTAGTGATTTCTTGTTTCAAGAGTTTCAACTTCAACACTTCCCCAAAGTCCCAAAGGTTCAAGTACCGGGACGGAGGAGAGTCGTCTGATCACTGTGGATGGTGGACCGTTGATCTAGCTCCATTTCAGAGTTTTGGATACCGTGAGTTGGAGGAGTTAACGAAATTCATGGAAAGAATGTCGAAATGAGAAATCGTGAAGCACCTTTTGGTGCAGCCTGTGGTCACCATTGGTGTTCACGTGAGGGGGAAGAGCTAGTGGAGCTAAGCTCCTTTTTGGTGATCACAACATGAAGAGTCGAGACTCTTCACCATAAGATTCCCGAAGTTGTGAATCACAAAGTGCTCATTTTTTTAGTGAGTGGTCACATCATGTGGTTACATGGTCATGAGAAGGGAAGGAGCCAGTCCAGCTAAGCTCCTTTTTGGAGTTTCGGGAATCGCAACTTGGAGTGTCGAGATCGTTTGACACAAGATTGTCGAAATGTAAAATGAAAAATGCATTTTGATTAGGCCCGTGGTCACAGCCAGTCGGCATATGGAATAAGTGCGAGACCTAGCACTTGTAATTCAAAGGTGTAGTTTAATCAGGAATATGATCGAAGGGTTATTTTTTTTCTTCAAAAGTTAATTGATTAGTTATGATTCAGTTAGCTGAACTGAATCATGATTCTTGAATGGTTGGCGATTCAGTTGTTGAGGAAGTTTTTGCCAGGGTAGATTCAAGCTATAATTGTAGAGGTTTGCATGTATAAATTATACATGAAGTGACTGGGCATCCAGGGTTGTTCTTAGTGAAAAATATGTTGAATTGGGAAAAACGAAAAACCACAGTATACATAGTGTGAGATCAAACTCAGAAATGAGAAACAGAAGCTGAACAGAACAAAAAAAAAGGGGGGGTGAAGAGAAAAAATGTGCAGATATCAAAGAGAATGAGAAGAACAAAGAAAGACCAGATAGAGAGAGACAACAAGTCAAGTCAAGTATGAACAGAGCAGAAGAATAGTGAAGCGGAGAAGATTTGAAGAATAGAGAAAAAGTGGTAAGAATTGATATATCTGTGTTGTTTCTTATTCAATCATGTATTTATAATCAGGGAGGTAGGGTGGTGCTAGGGAGAACTGTAGTCCTATGTTATTCAAGTTGGTGCTTGTACACTGGAAGTTGAAGCTTCCATCTAGTTGTGGCTAGAAAATAGGGTGGCAGGGTGGTGCTCGGGAAAACGCAGAGTTTCATGTATGCAAGTTGGTGCTTGTATGATGCAGACCTATTGGCCCTCAGGTCGAGATCCTCTCACAAGATCTCTCTTTAACCCCTTCGAGTCGGATCAACTCTTTCAGATTCCCTGCTGGAATCTCCTTTCAAATCGATGCACAGGTCCTTTGGGAAGCTCCCCTGTGTGAACATCACTAGGCACGAGCTCCTTTCTCCCCAAGAAACCACAACGCTATGAACAAGGGCCTAACCCAAGGTCCTTTTCACAACTCGCAATATCATGAGTTCGTGAGTTGAGGCTCCCAACTCTTCCCTTTAAATCTTGCGATACCTGAAATGCCGATACGGGTATGGCTCTTCCTCTGTCAGCGCCTTCCTCACACGACCACCGGCTAGGCTAAGCGCTAGCACTTTTCGCTACTCACCACTTCGCGAGTTTGAATGTCCAACCTTTGCACCTTTCTTTCATGAACCCCCGAGAGGCTATGTTGACTTTTCTCCTCTTGTTATCACTACTCATGACTTTGCGAGTCGAAGGGTCAAGCTCACGTACTCTTATCTCGTGAATCCACGAGACGTGAGAAGTCAATGGAGTGTTGACTCCTTTCCTCCTGGAAACGCATATTCACCTGTCAACCGTGCGTGCCCCAACTTATGGTTCTTCCACGTGTTCTCTCATGCCCGACTCTCGGCAATTTGCTACTCATGAAGTCAAAAACAACTCCTTTCAACCTCTGAACCCTCGAATGCACAATAGGCGATAGGGTTCTTGATCCAATGGTCCTCCCATTCTCTAGATCCAATGGTTGTCTTTTCTCCTCATGATTTCCCCACTCACGACTTGGAGCACCCAACTCCTGGGCTCTCACCTGGCGAACCTCCAAGTTTGCTAGATCCCTCGATCTCTACCACTTGTCCTCCTCAGATGGATGGTTGTGATTTTCTCGCGACTTCGCCACTCGCGAAGTCGAAGGACTTCCTCTTCTGAACCTCGATGTCTGAATCCTCGATAGAGAGGATCTCACGACACGTGCCCTTCCAATCGAACAACTCAGATTCTTTCGCTATTTCGGAACTTCGCACCTCACGACCTCGCGAATATTGATGCAAGGGTTTCAATTCTTCAACTCACGAAGCCTCGAAATGAGATTATGGGAGTGATCTAATGACCCTTTTTGGCTTGGATTCCATGGTCCTATTTCTCACGAGATTGCACTTGAAGAATGCTTTCCGTAACTCCCCTGCTCCTCTACAAGATCCGATGGCTCTCAGGACTTCATGAATTCTCCACAGAGAATTCCAACTGTCCAATTCCTCCTTAATAATTCCTGCAAAATGAACAAGTACGCCTTCACGAAACTTATCCACCAGCAAACAACGTCACTGTGCCTCCTTCTGATACTTCAAGGCACTAGCCCTCTTGAGTTTCTCTTTGAAAACTTCAAAGAATCTATCCCTTCTGAGATTTCTCAACAACTCGAGCCTTCAAAAATAATCCTGCATGCACTCCTTGCGAAAATTCTTCAATACTTCCAAGTATTGAATTCTTCGACTTTGTGCACTCTCTGCGACAACAGTCTTTCAACAATTTCGCTCAGGTTGTAACTCTAAGACTTCACTCAGCCTGCGCACTCCTTGCATGACTCCTCTTCTTAACTTGTACTTCTGTGAGAATGAGAACAATGTTATCCCTCCTGATCTTGCAGAGACGAACTCTGACTTCTGTCAATGCACACCTGATAGAGAATTTCACTGCACTCCTTGCAGGAAAACTCTTGCTCAGACAAAGAAACAATTGAAACTCATTCTTTACTCTCCCTCTCTTCAGATTTCAGACATTTAATATGAAAATCATACATTCACGCATCAAATAAAATGCATAACAAAGAGTAACCAAGCATATATCAATCAACATGTACAAACACAGAAAGCAATTGATCACCATGAGTCTGAACTAAAGATCTTTGTATTAATCCAGAACTTCTATACATGGGGTTTTACTCTACATAGTTCTCTACTTTTTCTCTCCTATGCTCTCTTGATTGATTTTGTTTTTAATGTTACAATGATACAAGTGAGGGTGTCTATATCCATTTTCCCTTCATCTCCTAAAATTGTCTAATCTAAGAATTCAAAGCTACCTACTTACATTTACTAGCATAAATTCCTTTTAGTCCTTCAGACGAGAGCGAGATGCTCAAGGTCTGATTACAATCTACAAGTACGCTCTTTATTAACTATTACATTTAATTTTGGTTCATCCAACTTCAAAACATTTCAAACAATTCATCATGTGCCAAAATGCGTTGGTGTTTGTCCCCCGCTCACTTGTTGTTGGCGATGCTCCTGCATCATACTCCCTCGCTTGAAAATTTTCATGGACTCCTATCCATGAGCTCTCGCACAGTCTGTAAATTCTTCTATATCTCTGCTTCATTCTCCTAGCTGGCATCTTCAATTGGATGTCCCTTCCACTTGACCAAGTAGTCAAAATATTCCTTTCGCTTGGTCCTCTTACTAACTCTTTTGTCTAGTATGCTTTCCATCTGTGGCTTCTCTGCAACTGGCATCTGTTTAGTCCACTGAACCTCTGGTTTTTCACTACCTTGGTCTACTTCCTCAGCTTTGTAAGGGTACAAATCTAAGATGTTGAATATTGGAGAAATTTTGATCCCATCGGATAATTCAATCTCATAAGCATTTGCCCCAAATTTCTTCAAGACCTTACATGGTCTGATCTTCTTCATCTTCAATTTTTTATATGTCCCCTTCGGGAATATTTCCTTTCTCAGATGTGCCAGAATCAAATCACCAACATCAAATTTAAGTTGTCTCTTGTGTTGATCTTCTCTGCGCTTATACTCCTGGCTCATGTTCTGCAATCACTCCTTCACCTGGCTGTGAAGTTCCTTCATTGCTTCGGCAAAATATTCTGCACTAGAACTTCTTATCTCATCCTGTTTTGAATCCCTCAGTTCAGATACTCCTCTTGGCTACATCCCATAAACAATTTGGAATGGAATCTGCCCTGTGTTTCTGTTTAGTGAGTCATTATATGCAAATTCTGCCTGTGGCAGAATGCTGTCCCATTGACTGTGGTGTTCTATCACCAAGCTCCTCAGCAATTCTCCCAAACTTCTGTTCACAAACTTTGTCTGTCCATCCGTCTGAGGATGATAAGCTAAACTGAACAACAAGTTTCTTCCCAACTTTTTCCATAAGGTCCTCCAGAATTGTCCCATGAACGTGGTATCTCGATATGAAACTATGCTCCTTGGTAAGCCATGAAGTCGAATGACTTCTTTGAAAAACAGATTTGCAATGTGAGTTGCGTCACTGGTTTTCTGACACGGTATGAAGTATGCCATCTTAGAAAATCTGTCTACCACTACAAAGATCGAGTCAAACCCTCTTTGTGTTCTTGGCAGCCCCAATATGAAGTCCATGCTTATTGCATCCCACGGTCTGTCAGGTATGGGTAACGGTTGATAAAAACTTGCATTATGCCTCTTCCCTTTTGAGTGTTGACAAATTATGCATCTGTCCACGAATTTTTTGATGTCTGCTCTCATTCCTGGCCAAAAATATGACTCATTTATCTTTGAGAATGCCTTGTCATGACCGAAATGTCCAGCCAATTCTCCATTGTGTTTCTCCTTCAGCAAATTCTCCCTCATGGAGCATTTTGGGATACAAACTTGATTACTCTTGAACAGTAATCCTTCCTGGATTATGTATTATGTCGATTGACTCCTATCCCTGAGAATTGGATTCTTATCTACTTCATACGCCTCTTTAAAATATGGATAATCTCTGTACATGTCCCTGAGATCATCAAAATCCATTTTTTTGACTCTAAACTCCTGCAACAACAAACATTTCCTGCTCAAAGCATCAACAACTTTGTTAGCAGTTCCAGAAATATGCTTGATTACAAAAGTAAATTTCTGCATGTATTCAACCCATTTTGCATGCTTCTGGTTCAACTTATCCTGTTGAGTCACAAATTGCAAAGCATGATTGTCACTGTATAAGACAAACTCCTTAGGGATTAAGTAATGTCTCCATTTCTTCAATGCCTAAATAATAGCATAGAACTCCTTGTCATACGTGGAGTATTTCACTTTCGCTTCATTCAGCTTCTCGCTGAAGTATGCTATCGGTCTGTCTTCTTGGCTCAAGACTACCTCTATTGCAAATCCACTTGCATCACATTTTACTTGAAATGTCTTTTTAAAATCCGATAACACCAAAATTGGTTGTTCCGTGATTTTCTTCTTCAACAAATTGAAGCTTTTCTCAACCTCTTCTGTCCAGTGAAAAGATTTATGTCTTTTCTTCATGGTGTCCATCATTGGTGCACTAATTCCACTGAAATTCCTGATGAACTTCTGGTAGAAACTACCCAATCTGTGAAAACTTCGAACTTCAAAGATATTCTTTGGCAATGGCCAATTCTTAATTACCTCCACCTTATCTGGATCCATCCTCAATTTATCTGCAGAAATAAAAAAACCCAAATAAATGAGCTCTGTCTTCATGAACGAGGATTTCTTCATGTTTATCAACAACTTCTCTTGTTGTAGCCTCCGCATCACTGTAGCCAAATGTTTCAGATGCTCTGCCTCTATTTTATTGAAAATCAGTATGTCATCAAGATACACAATGACAAATTTTCCAATGAAATCCTTTAGGACTTCGTTCATCAACCTCATGAAGGTACTTGGTGCATTTGTTAAGCCAAATAGCATAACAAGCCATTCATACAACCCTTCATTGGTATTGAAGGTTGTCTTCCATTCATCACCTTGTCTCATACGAATCTGGCGATATCCACTTTTCAAATCAATCTTCGAAAAAAAATTCGCTCCACTCGAGCAATCCATCAAATCATCCATTCTTGGCAATGGGAATCTATACCCGATGGTAATCTTGTTGATAACTCTTGAGTCAGTACACATCCTCCAGCCTCCATCTTTCTTTGGACTGAGTACTGTCGGAATAGCACATGGACTCAAGCTTTCTCTAACCAACCCCTTGTCCATTAAGTCCAAACTTGTCTTTTGACTTCTTCATTCTCCTGTGGCATCAATTTGTACGCTGCTTTGTTTGGTAAACTAGATCTAGGTATGAGATCAATATGATGACTCACACCTCTGATCGATGGCAATGAACGAGGTAGTTCATCCACTACTATGTCAGCAAACTCTTCCAACTGTTTCTGAACCTCTTCCGGTAAATCATCTACCCTTGTACTGGTTAAAAACAATTTAGGCTTCCTGACCACAATGAATTGTGGTTCCTCCTTCTTCTTAACCTCTGTAAGAAGTTCCTTCCCACTCATGAGAAGTACATCATTGCTTACTTCAGATTTCACCTCCTTATCTTTGATTGGAAGCAACATGTGAGTTCTCCCATTCTTCTCTAGGGTGTATGTGTTATTCCTTCCATCATGAATCACATTCCTATCATATTGCCATGGTCTACCCAGCAATAGATGACAAACATCCATGGGAATAACATCACAGAGTATTTCATCTTTATACCCTCCTATTTTAAATTCAACTAAACATTATTTAGTGACATTTACCTGATGTCCTTTTTGTAGCCACGAAACTTTGTATGGGCTCGGATGTTCAATAGTCTCCAGCTCCAGCTTTTCTACCATATCTGTAGAAATGATATTATCTGTGCTACCATTGTCCACAATGACCTTGCATACCCTGTCCTTGGTTTTGTAGGCAGTCCAAAAACGATTGTTCCTTTGTACTGGATTCTCCACCTCCTTCTCTACCATTAAGAGAACTTTTTGCATCATCAGCGATCTTCCGCCTTCAGCATCCTCTGCCTCAACATTCTTCCTCTGTGCTTTGGAAATGTGATTTTCACCACCTTCTTTCTTCTTATCTGGACATTCATAAGATTTATGTTCGACCTTTTCGCATGTGAAGCATTTCACCACTCCACCTCTTCCTCTTCCTCTACCTCTGGTACGAGGAAAAATGTTTCCATCAACATACTGACCTTTCTGTTCGGTATATTTCTCTCTCTGTGAGCTTCCACCTCTCTCAGTTTGAGTTTGAGGTTTCTTCCACTCTTCCTTGGGTTTCTGATTTCTATCCTGGGCAACTGATTTGCCTCTGGGATGACTTCTGCCTCGACCTATTTGACCTTGTTTTCGGCTCAACTTCTCTTCATCTTTTAGAGCTATCTGATAAGCATCTTCCACTGTTCGTATGGTCATCATGCTCATCTCATCCTGAATGTCATATCTCAGACCATTCATATATCTAGAAACCTTTACATCATCGCTTTCCCGATGACCTGCTCTGATGTTCAGCCTATAGAATTCTTCAGTGTACTCCTTCACTGTCATCAGCTTCTGTCTCAAATTTTGCATCCTCCGAAACAAAGTAATTTGGTAATCCCTAGGAATGAATTTCGCCTTCATCTTTGTGATCATCCTATCCCAACTCTTGATCTTCTGCTTGCCTTTGCAGCATCTTTCAGCTTGTAGATCATCCCACCACAATGTTGCATGTCCTTTCAATCTTGTGACAACATGTTTGACCTTTTTGTCTTCCTCAACATATTCATAGTAAAAATATGTGTCCAGAGCTCTAATCCAGTCTAGAATCTCTTCAGAATCTAGGTTTCTTTCATATACTGGAATATCCATTTTTTCCCTAGCACCCATTCTTGCAACAACCCTAATTAGGCATTCATTTGCAGCATCTTCTTCTGTGACTTCTTCTCTTTCATGTCCAGCTTCATCTTCACTTTCAGAATCACTAAGATCCCCAAAACCGGCTGTGTGCCTCTGTGTTGTCTCCATGTCCTCAAGTCTGGTGCGTAGGTCACGCATCTCTCTCTCCATGGCTGGATCAGGCATCTGCCTACCCCTTATTCTTGGCATTTCCCTTTCCTCTGGCGGATCGGGTGTTTGTATGTCTCTTCTTCTCGGAGGCATGGCTGAGATTTCTTTCTCGCTTCCCCTATCTGAAGTATAAAAACAAATTCAAGTTTTGATACCACATTGATGCAGACCCATCGGCCCTCGGGCCAAAATCCGCTCACAGGATTGTTCTTTAACCCCTTCGAGCCGGATCGGCTCTTTTAGATTCCCTGCTGGAATCTCCTTTCAAATCAATCCACAGGTCCTTCAAGAAGCTCCCCTGTGCGAACAACACTAGGCACGAGCTCCTTTCTCCCCAAACAAACACAATGCTATGACCAAGGGCCTAACCCAAGGTCCTTTTCGCAACTCGCAATCTCACAAGTTCGTGAGTCGAGGCTCCCGACTCTTCCCTTTAAATCTCGCGATACCCGAAATGTCGATACGGGTATGGCTCTTCCTCTATCAGTGCCTTCCTCATGCGGTCACCGGCTAGTCTAAGCGCTAGCACTTTTCGCTACTCACCACTTTGCAAGTTCGAATTTCCAACCTTGGCACCTTTATTTTGCGAACTCCTGAGAGGCAATGTTGACTTTTCTCCTCTCATTCTCGCTACTTGCAACTTCATGAGTCGAAGGTTCGAGCTCACATACTCTTATCTCACGAATCCCTGAGACACGAGAAGTCAACGGAGTGTTGACTCCTTTCCTCCTGGCGACGCGTATTCACCTGTCAACCGTGCGGGCCCCACCTTGTGGTTCTACCACGTGTTCTCTCGTGCCCGCCTCTCGACACTTCACTACTCGTGAAGTCCAAAACAACTCCTTTCAACCTCTGAATCCCCAAATGCATGATAGGAGATAGGGTTCCTGATCCAACGGTCCTCCTGTTCTCTGGATCCAATGGTTGTCTTTGCTCCTCACGATTTCGCCACTCACAACTTGGAGCACCCAACTCCTGGGATCTCACCTGGCGAACCTCCGAGTTCGCGAGATCCCTTGCTCTCTGCCACTTGTTCTCCTCAGATGGATGGTTGTGATTTTCTCGTGACTTCACCACTCGCGAAGTCGAAGGACTTCCCTTTCTGAACCTCGATGTTTGAATCCCCGATAGAGAGGATCTCACGACACGTGCCCTTCCAATCGGACGACTCAGATTCTTTCTCTATTTTGAAACTTCACACCTTGTGACCTCACAAATCTTGATGCAAGGGTTTCAATTCTCCAACTCACGAAGCCCTGAAATGAGATTACGCGAGTGATCCAACAACCCCTATTGGCTTGGATTCCACGGTCTGATTTCTCCTCAGCTTGCACTTGAAGAATGCTCGACGTAACTCCCCTGCTCCTCTACAAGATCTGATGGCTCTCGGGACTTCGCGAATTCTCCACGGAGAATTTCGACTGTCCAATACCTCCTTAACAACTCCTACGAAATGAACAAGTACGCCTTCATGAAACTTATCCACCAGCAAACAACGTTGGTGCGCCTCCTTCTGATACTTCAAGGCATTAGCTCGCTTGAACTTCTCTTCGACAACTTCGAAGACTCTATCCCTTCTGAGATTTCTCCACAACTCGAGTCTTCAAAACGACTCCTACACGCACTCCTTGCAACAATTCTTCAATACTTCCAAGTATTGAATTCTTCGACTCTGTGCACTCTCTGCAACAATAGTCTTTCAACAATTTCTCTCAGGTTGTAACTCTGAGACTTCACTCGGCCTGCGCACTCCTTGCATAGCTCCTTTGCTTAACTTGCACTTCTGTGAGAATGAGAACAATGTTATCCCTCCTGAGCTTGCAAAGATGAACTCTGACTTCTGTCAATGCACACCTTGTGGACAATTTCACTGCGCTCTTTGCAGGAAAACTCTTTCTCAGACAGAGAAACAATTGAAACTCATTATTTACTCTCCCTCTCTTCAGATTTCAGACATTTAATATGAATTCATACATTCGTGCATCAAAGAAAATGCATAACAAAGAGTAACCAAGCATATATCAATCAGCATGTAGAAAAATAGAAAGCAATTGATCACCATGAGTCTGAACTAAAGATATTTGTATTAATCCAGAACTTCTGTACATGGGGTTTTACTCTACACAGTTCTCTGCTTCTACTCTCCTATGCTCTCTTGATTGATTTTCTTGCTAATGTTACAATGATACAAGTGAGGGTGTCTATATCCGTTTTCCCTCCGGCTCCTAAAACTGTCTAATCTAAGAATTCAAAGCTACCTACTTACATTTACTAGCATAAATGCCTCTTAGTCCTTCAGACAAGAGCGAGACACTCAAGGTATGATTACAATCTACAAGTACGCTCTTTCTTAACTATTACATTTAAGTTTGGCACATCCAACTTCAAAACATTTCAAACAATTCATCATGTTCCAAAATGTGTTTGTGTTTGTCCCCCGCTCGCTTGTTGTTGGCAATGCTCCTACATCATTGTATAAATCTAGTTGGTGCTGGAACATTTAGGGAGTTGATGCTTCCTTCTAGTGGGTGCTAGAGAAATCAGAGGGTTGGTGATCTCAAACAAGTTGGAGCTTGTAGAACAGAGGTAGTAGCCTCACATTGAGTTGGTTCTCAAGTATAGATGATGTAAAGAATGTAAAAGACTACCTATCATCTCAAAGAAGAAGAGGTTTTCTCCCTTTATGGGTTTCCTCGTGAAAATATATCTCTGTGTATATGTTATGTGTTACTGATGCTCATTATTTATGTTTTCCATATGTTGTATAATATTGATGATCAGTTGGAAAAGATTAAAAATGGTTTAATAGAATTATTATTGTTTAAGCACAGTAACAACTAAGTCACCCCCCCCCTCTCAGTTTTCTTAGTAATTTCAATAGAAATATCACACAATGCCTCATCTTTGAAAGGCTTGATTCCGTAGGGAAAATGACATTGTTGGATGACACATAGATATGTTCCTTGGCAAAGCAAGACAATGGTGTAGGGTTGCAGGTGCGACGTTGTCGATAGGTCCAAATTCTTGAGGACCTCTTATGATATTAGGTTCTTCTGATTGTTTCTATCGAAAATGAAATGAAGTAGATCCCCCTTTACCCACATCTATGAGTGAAAGAGTTGTTCCCCTCCTCTATTTTTTTTGGTTCGCTTGAATGGAATTTGGTGGTAATGATAGTGGCACTGGGTTTAGCATCCATAATCTTCTTCCCTCCTTTTGGACTTGATTCGGAGTCAGAATCATCCTCTGACTCAGACGCCTTTATCTTGGCCACAAATGACTTCTTACAGCAAAATTCTTCAGTGTTGTGCCAAGGGATTTTGTGGTATTCAAACCATTTTCCCGTTTTCTTCTTCAACTTCTCATTGCCCTTTTTTTGTTGCTTCTTTGATTGGTTATCCTAAGAGTGACCATTTTTGGTCTTTCCGTTGTTGTGTGGGTTGGGGTCGCCTTTGCCCCGCTTCACCTGTGAGGAGTTTTCATATCCAAACTCCCACTCTTTTGCTTAAATTTATGCTCGATCTTGAAATCATATCTATAATCCATACTCAATGAGGCAATGTATAGAAACTCCATTTCTGTTTGAATGTATCTTTTCAAACAATCGTGGTATTTAAACACTAGATGTCGCTCAAAGTCTTTGATACCCAATTTGATACATAGGGTATGGAAAATATTGGTGAACGTTGGTACTTTCTGGTCACTTTCCTAACGTAGGGTGGTCCATCTGGTGTACTGGTCCTCGTACCTTCCAACAGGGTAGTATTTTTCTATAATGGCATCTTGGAAGGAATCTCATGTAGGGGCAACCACAAATATTTCATATTCCTCTATGGACCTTTTATCAGAGTAAGTATCCCACCAATCCTTAATATGGGGGAGGGTCTTGAGGAGTGAAAAAGTAATCTTTTGCCCATCGGAAAAATTGTGGATCGAAAATAACCCTTCGAGAAGATTCAACCATTTATCTACAGTATTTGCATATATTAGTCCTTCAAATAATGGAATACAAAAATGTACATGTACCTTGAAGGGAGTTGCAAGGACACTTAATGAAGATGCTTCTCTTGTGGGAAGCCACCGAAGGATCTTCACAAAGTTGTGCATTATTTCATTCCTATGTCATGCATGATCTTCCTAGAGAAACATTCTAAAAGGATGTCATGTTCCATATTCTTTCTTTTCATCCCCCATCGGTTGTTTCCAGGCTTGGAATGACCGATCTTACAAAGGATCCATTCGTTCGAGTCCCAACTTCTTGTACCTAGATCTTGTTGGGGACATGCACGAAGAAAAATAAATGAAGAGAAGACCACTCTAATACCATTGATCTAGATTTAGGAGCAGAACAAACTGGTTAACAAATTGAATATAATAAACACATAGATATGAAGAAAAATACAGATATCTAATGAATACTATCTTATATTGAATAAATGAAATAGGTTGATGCTATAAAACTACATAACTGAAACACTTGCTCGAATGGTGGTAGTTATCTTTGAGAAGAGATGTGGTTTCTACGTGCATTTGTCTAAGAATAATGATTACAACGAGGATCTAGAGAACTTTTTAACATTACTCATGAATGAAAAAACCCTAGACATCCAAAAACCTAACCCTAGGAGATGAAACACCAAAATTTATGTGGGCTCCTATGGGTAAGTTGGTACCTCAAGTTCCCGAGGTTATAATTTTTTCATACGACCTCCCTTTTAGGTGTGTGATATCCCGTTGAAAATGTCTTTTTGAGAACTACACATTACGTCATCAAAATATAACTCTATCTAAGGTTTGACTATGACGATCCAAAAAAAACATTGTTTAGGGCCCCAAAATAGACATGGAAGTACATAAAGATGTGTTGACATGAAAACATACAAAATAATCCAGTTGGATTAGGTGGGAGGCCACCAGTATCCACCTGGAATATGTGTAGGGATTTAGAAATCCTCGAAAGTGTAGAAACCACAATTACAAATAAGTACAGAAGAACGTGTTGAACTAAAAACTGTCAAGAGGAGTGGAAGAAAGGTAAAATAATGATGAGGAAAGGTAAAATAATGATGACTCCAACGAGGAGGGGAAGAAACTAGATTACTGAAGGGTAAAATCATGAAGCTGGGTAACACTTTCGTGACAATCGGGTCTCCAAAATTTCTAGCGGCAATTTTTCGGCCGAACAAATGTTACTTTCGGCCGAAATATTTTTCGGCCGAAAATTTTCACGTCAAATTTAACGGTGCCCTCAAAATTCGTGTACAATGTTTTTTGGATGAATTATTTTCCCATGGTAAGAATATTTCGGCCGAAATACTTTTCGGCCGAAACGTTTATTTTTAACGGATTCCGTTAAAAATTAGGTTTCGGCCGAAAGAATATTTCGGCCGAAAACTTGAAAATGGGACTGTTTCAAGGATGAGAATAAACAATAGGACCAATATATCAACAAGTTCATCCTCGTTATTGATGTCCAGAATTGACCAAAATTTAAACTGTAAACTGTTGTAAACAAATTTTAGGGACAAGTAGACAATGTTCTTATTTCATACTACTTTTTGGTAGTTTCCTTGTCATTTCATACTACTGTTTTACATAACAAAGTTCACCTTCATACCACTATTTTACTTAACAAATTTCGGGCTGCCTTCGAAGACATACTTGCCTTTTCAGCAAAAACACAATCTTTGCAAAAACAAACAGAGTTATCAGCTCATTTCAATGAAGAAGAATATTGTGAACAACGATTTTTTATTTACTTAATAGAGTTAGGGATGCTTTCGTAGACATACTAGCCTGTTAAGCAAAGACCCAATATTTGCAAAAACAAATTCAATTATCAGCCCATTTCAGTGAACAATATAGTGAATAGTGATTTTTTATTCTTGGTGTTGGATGAGTAATCTAGTCAATGTAATCAACAATGTGTGTTTAAATGTTATATGCCTTTTGGAAGAAGACATGTTCTTGATTTTTGGTAGTCTTTGTACACATTCCTTCTATATTATATAGGCATTTACTATATAGTAAAATTTAAAGTCCTTATTAATATAAGTCAAACCTGGTACAATAATTGACATAATATATGTCTTTTAAGATTGATGGTGTTAAAAAGGACAATTTCTACCTTTGTAATATTACCATTTATTCCAGTGTAGATGATGAAGCAGAATTCCTTGCATAGAGTTGAAGCTCTACCCTAGCTATGCCCCATTCCATCCAACTCTTCCCTAGCCACCCCTCTTTGGTTGAGCTCTACCCTTGCCACTAATGATGTTACTCCTAGCCACCCTTCTTTTGTTGAGCTCTACCCTTGCCACTAATGATGTTACTCCTAGCTACCCCTCTTTTGTTGAGATCTACCCTTGCCACTAATGATGTTACTCCTTGCATCTTTCCATATCCTCTGCCACTCTTAATCTATTGCATGTGATTCTTGATGTGAATGGTGAATGTTATGAGAAGAGACTGCAAGAAGGAATCCCATGACTCAACACTAAGTAAAGGATATGAAAAGGTGAATAATATAGATCAAATGATGATGAAATATGGGGAAATGTGATTGTAAGGAATTAAAACAAATCAAACTACACAAAATTGATGAATTCCTATGATAAGCATATAGATTTTGGTGGTGTTGTAATCGAGTTCAAAGGAATGGTATCTTTGGGATGCAAGCTAGATGAAGAAAGAAAAATCTAGTTCTGCAAACTTCGTGAAGGCTCTAACATACCTACCATCCCCACATGAGGAGGGTTAGTAACCTACTCAAACCTAAAGTTTTTTTTTATAAAAAATGAAGTTGCAGGGAACCACAAGCTTTTGACAACAATTCAAGCAACCCATGTGTGGCTATATTGAAAATGCAATGCTCACAATCTTCATGGAACTAGAAATGAAATTGGCCTTTTTCCACATTGTCCCTTCAAAATGTTCCTCATCCACCAACTCATCTTGCTCTATTTCTCTACAATTTTATGTGTCCACATCATAATGAGAATAAAAAATTGAATATGAACATAGTTGCTACTACAGGTGTGTCAGTCATGTTGTCGAGTGCTTAATGCCTTTTTCTAACAAGGGTATTCAAGATCAAAGATTTGGAAATACTCCTTGATATTTGGTGTAGAATCTGTCAATGGGTAATATTTAAAATATTGTAAACAAGGGAACTACTAGTTATTGATGTCCAGAATTGACCAAAATTTAAACTATAAATTGTTGTAAACAAATTTTAGGGACAAGTAGAAGCTGGAAAATTTGTCATCTCTAAAGATAGGGAAATTAAGCTTACCAGATCATTCCTACTGGTAGTAAGGGAGTTGGTATGACAATATTCTAAAGTCATGCTAGGCATTTACACTCACACAAGCACTAAATATATCATTTTTGTGTACAATTTGAAACCTAACTACCAAGTTCTGATAAAATGGTTAGCCATAAAAAAGAACTAAGTCCAATGGTGAATGTTAGGGGAAGAGACTACAAGAAGGAATCCCATGAGTCAACACTAAGTAAAGGATAATAAAAGCTTAATAATATATACCAAATGATGATGAAATATGAGGAAATGTGATTGTGAGGCATTAAAACATATCAAACTACACAAACTTGATGAATTCCTATGATAAGCATATAGATTTTGGTGGTGTTGTAATCGAGTTCAAAGGAATGGTATCTTTGGGATGCAAGTTGGATGAAGAAAGAAAAATCTAGTTCTGCAGACTTCGTGAAGGATTTAAGATACCTACCATCCCCACACGAGGAAGGTTAGTAATCTACTCAAACCTAAAGAACTTTTTTATAAAAAATGAAGTTGCAGGGAACCACAAGCTTTTGACAGCAATTCAAGCAACCCATGTGTGGCTATATTGAAAATGAAATGCTCACCTTTTTCATGGAACTAGAAATGGAATTGGCCTTTTTCCACATTGTCCCTTCAAAATGTTGCTCATCCACCAAATCATCTTTCTCTGTTTCTCTACAATTTTATGTGTCCACATCATAATGAGCATCACTAATTGAATATGGACATAGTTGCTACTATAGGTGTCCCAGTCATSTTGTTGAGTGCTTAATKCCTTTTTCTAACAAGGGTATTCAAGATCAAAGATTTGGAAATACTCCTTGATATTTGGTGTAGAATCTGTCAATGGGTAATATGTAAAATATTGTAAACAAGGGAACTACTAGTTATTGATGTCCAGAATTGACCAAAATTTAAACTGTAAATTGTTGTAAACAAATTTTAGGGACAAGTAGAAGCTGGAAAATTTGTCATCTCTAAAGAAAAGGAAATTAAACTTACCAGATCATTCCTACTGGCAGTAAGGGAGTTGGTATGCCAATATTCTAAAGTCACGCTAGGCATTTACACTCACACAAGCACTAAATATATCATTTTTGTGTACAAGTTGAAACCTAACTACCAAGTTCTGATAAAATGGTTAGCCATCAAAAAGAACTAAGTCCAATGGTGAATGTTAGGGGAAGAGACTACAAGAAGGAATCCCATGACTCAAAACTAAGTAAAGGATATAAAAAGGTTAATAATATAGACCAAATGATGATGGAATATGAGGAAATGTGATTGCGAGGCATTAAAACATATCAAACTACACAAACTTGATGAATTCCTATGATAAGCATATAGATTTTGGTGGTGTTGTAATCGAGTTCAAAGGAATGGTATCTTTGGGATGCAAGTTGGATGAAGAAAGAAAAATCTAGTTTTGCAGACTTCGTGAAGGATTTAAGATACCTACCATCCCCACACGAGGAAGGTTAGTAATCTACTCAAACCTAAAGAACTTTTTTATAAAAAATGAAGTTGCAGGGAACCACAAGCTTTTGACAGCAATGCAAGCAACCCATGTGTGGCTATATTGAAAATGCAATGCTCACCTTTTTCATGGAACTAGAAATGGAATTGGCCTTTTGCCACATTGTCCCTTCAAAATGTTGCTCATCCACCAAATCATCTTTCTCTGTTTCTCTACAATTTTATGTGTCCACATCATAATGAGCATCACTAATTGAATATGGACATAGTTGCTACTATAGGTGTCCCAGTCATCTTGTTGAGTGCTTAATGCCTTTTTCTAACAAGGGTATTCAAGATCAAAGATTTGGAAATACTCCTTGATATTTGGTGTAGAATCTGTCAATGGGTAATATGTAAAGTGTTGTAAACAAGGGAACTACTAGTTATTGATTTCCAGAATTGACCAAAATTTAAATTGTAAACTGTTGTAAACAAATTTTATTGATGTCCAGAATTGGCCAAAAAGCTGACAATGGTGTTCATAAACTCCAAGACCTAGTATTTGAATTACAACAAATGGAGCTATATATCTGAAAGAAAATGGTGATGCCAGAACATGTGGGGGACTACTTGAAGGGAAACCACTTTTTGAGGTATGATGCATCTCAAAAATGTTTTAGAAATTGGTAGAATCAATTGAATCATTGAACTGTCAAGTGTATATTTCTCAAAAGTGTAATGATGAGTTGAAGTGAAGCATCTATGAAACAACCATGTCAAGGAGCACTCATGTCTATCCTTGCTTATTCTAAGGCTCTCACCAATGATGAAGATGAGGCCAAGGTAGATAGTCCTCTAAGAAAAACCCATAGAATATAGGTTTTGAAGTTAATAGGGGGAGGCCCATGAGAAGCAAGGTAACGATGAGTCATTGAATCCAACATGAGGTAGAAATTAAGGTGTGGTTGACATAGAATGACAACAAAAGGTAATGGGGAAGGAAATGAGAAGTGTACGGGGAGGCCCATGAGAAGCAAGGTAATGATGAGTCATTGAATACAACATGAGTTAGAAATTAAGGTGTTGCTAACATAGAATGACAACAAAAGGTAATGGGGAAGGAAATGAGAAGTGTACTGAAGACTTTCCTTCTTCATACAATAAATGTAAGAATCACCTAGTAGTGACTGAAAGCATTCCACTAGGAATGGTCAATTATTACGAACACATATTTTAAATGACATATCAATAAACCACTAGGACAACTAGAGGTTAATATTGGACAACGCAGGATGAGTACGACTCACATAGGTACTAATAATTTGTAACATGAATCAAGGTGGAACCGAATAGTCTCATTGGGACATAAAGTTGACTCATTTTAGTTTCTCTAAACAAGAGAATCAAATGGATGTTACCAAGAATTAAAATGATTAATAGAAAAGCACAAGGCCCTCCAAGTATTTTTAAAGGGGTTCCCAGAGAAAAAGGTATGATGTGTAGTACCAATAGGAGGATGCAAATGGGTATACAAAATAAACTACAAATCAATGGATCACTGGATAATCATGAAGAAATATTGGTATCCAAGGGCTAAGCAAAGAAACAAAAAATCAACTATGATGAAACCTTCATGCCATTAAACAATTTAAATGCTATTTGAATTGTCTTATCTCTTATATTATAGTTTTGATAAAAATTACACCGGATGGATGTAAAAAGACATTCACTAACTTATATGTTCAACAAATAGAAAATCAGTAAGCACCTCTCTGAAGCCACGTCTACACCACTTGTTTGATGGAAACGTAGAGAATCTGAATCCAGATATGCGAGTTTTCCAGTGTGGTCGAGTCTCAGCACCGAGTCACGAGCGGGGTCCTCCTCTGTTGGAAGGCTAATGAAATATGGTCACAGGTGCCTGGGCCAAACCTGGAAGTAACTCGTTACCCATAAGAAGAATGCCGAAGAGTAAAACCGTAAACCTCAAGGCCCAAAGGGGAAATAAGCAGTAGCAAAAGAACATCAAAGAGTAAAACCGTAAAGCTCCATTCCGTCAAGGCCCAAAGAGGAAATTTAAATAAGCACGAAGATGTAAACTGGGGAATGCATATATGGTCAAATCCCATATAATTTATACCATGTGGTAGGGCCAAAATGCTCTTAGAAATCTCCATGTTCTTTGGAAATCGAGCAAAGGGAAGATTGTAGCTACCGAGTGCCCACTGCCCATACCACAAAATCAGGGCGAAATTAAACCATAAACCACGATTTTACCAAATGGAAGGGTGAAAAAGCTATCAAAAATTCCCATACTTCTAGAAATTTGGCTAATGGAAGCTTGTCCCTCCAAATTTCAGGGACGAAATATAATTTTTGTTCCTCTATCCCTCCTAAAAACATGGGCTAACCCTGTACACGTTTTTTCCCCTAAAATAAATTACGGGATAATGATATAAGTTTAAAAAAATCACTCTAATACAAAAAATTCGCCCAATAAAAAATTGGAGGCCCCTTAATTTTGCCCATGAGCGAAATTTTGCCCCTAAAATAATCTATGATTCTAATAATTTGGTTAATTAAATGTCTTAATGCACTATTAAGGCATCGTTGCCGAATTTTGCATATAATTGCACCTCCAAGGTATAAATTTGCACCTGCACATAATAAATTTTATAGGCTCTCCTATTAATGTGGATTTCCCATCGTTGTGAGCTAAATTCATACACACCACCTGTTAACACAAACTTAAACTGACTTTTATTAAACAAATAATTTTTTTATATATATATTTGCATTAAGAGAAATACTTTAACAATATCAGCAAGTTACTAGAAACTAACAACTAATAAAAAGAATATAGATAGTTCTCAACTACTCCATAAGACTAATAAGCCATAAGGATTCATACAATAATAATCTCCTAATAAATAATACTTCAAGACGAGTTAATTTCCATGCCGCATTGTCTGTAAGAGCATCCAGTTAGTTTAGTTAGACTCCAGTTACTCTTTAAGTTGGCATCCTTTGACATCTATTTTCTATTTTGATTTTCTTTGTAATCTATATAATACAGATGAATATTTTGATTTTCTTTGTAATCTATATAATAGATATGAATATTTTGATTTTCTTTGTAATCTATATGATAGAGATGAATATTTTGATTTTCTTTGTAATCTATATGATAGAGATGAATATTTTGATTTTCTTTGTAATCTATATAATAGAGATGAATAGTGAGAAGGGAGATACCCCATATTCCTGCATTATTGATTGATTTTGAGTTTGCTTCTCTACCTGTGAGTTTAACATGGTATCAGATTTTCGGTTTGCTTCTTTGCCTCTGAGTTTAACATGGTATCAGAGATAGATGTTTAAGCCTCTTCACAGAGTGGAGAGAAGACCAATTCCAGAGAAGAGTTTGACATAAGT
>ML805140.1:139752-157145 GCA_009831015.1 Picea engelmannii | reverse complement strand
ATTAAGCATAAAGTAATGAGAAAGGACGTTGTATACCTTGGAATGATCAGATGAAATGATAATATAAGTCAAAATGCAGGTGATGAAGGGTAAAATAATAGCAAAAAGTATGGGCAAAAAGGGTACAATATGTGGTCCTAACACCGTGGTTGGAAATGCATTAGTGTATTGGAATTGATGGTTGATTATGGAAAATAGATGAAAGACAAGAACTTGAGGTTGTTGATGCTTTAGAGCAGTTTGGGTTTGGAATATATAGGGGTTGGATTCAAAGATTGTTTGTTTTTACTTTTTGCTTGATGAAGCTTCCCTAAATTCTTTGGATTCTAGTGGTGCTATTGGCTTTTAATAGTTGGTTGGCAATGTGCAATTTAGCTTTTCACTTATGTTGATATGAGGTGTTACCTAATGAAATGATGCCTTTCGATGGAGGGAAAATTGGCCTTTTATTTTGCAGTTATTAACATTTTACCTAATCAAATGGTTCTTTTCAATCGAGGGAAAAGTATGTYTCCTTCTATATTGAAATATTTTTCTACTTCATGTTATCTTTCATCTGTGATGTTGTGATTACTCTTCTGCCCACACTAAAGCAGGTGACCAACATCATATGTCTCTAATAGAGATTATTCTCTCTCTTTGACTCATAAATTATAGACCCCAAAAAACATCTCTACACACCAGCAACCATGGAATTACAATCAATTGTTATAGTCTTATCTAAATATTAGCAAAAAAATCTTAGGTCATTATTTAAGATTATAATAAACGAACCAATGCCACCTAGTGGCTACAGAGATATGAAAGTGTTAAGAACACTGTATCTAATGGATACATAAACTAAGAGGATAAATTGTTAATAAAAAAATCCGAGTTTCTTAAATATAGACCAATGATATAGATTTAAATATTGATATGGCTAGTATCTTAGCAAAGGTTAATGTACCTGTCCCTCTTAGTATTGATATTGTATTTTTTTTTTTAAATACCTACAAGAAGGTCGTTATTGCGACATCTTGGAGTGTCACTCCCATAGCAACCACGTCGGAGATGATACCTCTTAACGTCGCTCTTCCCACGTTCTAGATGTCTCTCTTGTGACCTTCAAGATGCCGGTCTTTCCACGTTCAAGATGTCTCTATTTCCACGTCTAAGATGTATCTCTTGCCATGTTCCTGACGTCTCTCTTCCCACGTTCTAGACATCTCTCTTGCCACCTTCAAGACGTTGTTCTTGCCACGTTTAAGACGTCTCTCTTGCCACATTTAAGACATCGCTCTTGCCACGTTCAAGATGTCGGTCTTGCCACGTTCTAGATGTCTCTATTGCCACATTTCAAATGTCTCTCTTGCCATGTTCAAGATGTCGGTCTTTCCACGTTCAAGAGGTCGCAATAACGATGAAATCTATGTCGTCGGAAAAGAGACGTCATGTGAAACGACGTTTGAGGGGGTCCGTTGTTTGTCGTTCTCTCGACAATATAAAGTGGCAATTGCGTCGAATGCGCCGTCGGAATTTGACCCAAATGTACTATTGTGCCAAAGCTTAGTAATTTATTTCGATGTCAATGTAACTACTTAAAGGAAAACAACTTCATTGTAATTGAGTAGAGTCTGTTGTTTTCTCCCTTTTTTTTATTTCATTACTTATCATACTATTACAAATACAGAGGCGATTTCTGTTGTTTTTTATAAAATTGTGAATTTTACCAGAACATACATAAACCTTAAGGGTTCTAGAATGTCTTAGATTTCATTTGGGGCCTCCATGCCCTTCGTATTTAGTTCCAAAATTTCCTTTGTGCTAAGCGGTATTATTTCCAATTTATTCCAGTACTTTAACATGTAGTTAACTAGACCTAGTCATCTTACAAATTCTTATGAATACCTATTGAAATATTTATAATCTATGCACTGTAGAATTTCTTGTAGAGAATTTTTCAATTCATTTGGTTATTTCCATACATAATTATATCCTAGGTGTTTTCATACCCAGATATAGCCTATTAAATCATAACTATTTAAAATGTATAAGAAAGGGATCTCATTTACTTATTATATTTTTGAGTGTATCGTAACCTATAGGAAAGTAAACATACGTCTATATATATGTATATTTTCATTATTCAATTCCCATTGCACTACAGAGTTAATCAGTACAAATCTGTAAGTACTATTTGGTTGTGGGGATTCACCTACTGCTTTCACTCTAATACAACAATAAACTAACCCACATAAATTATTCTTTCAATACTTAACCAGGCATATTCTCGCAACTAGTGGATTGATGGAAATTAGTATTTACCCAGTAATAAGATACAACGGAGATAATAACATTCGATTTGATCTTTCTTCCATAATATTATTCAATTTAGAATTAACAGATACATTACACTAGCTATTTAACAATGTAATGATTTAAACAGAGGAGGATTAGGATAACATGTCTAAATCAATTCACTGGAAAAAAAAAGGAACAACCACATTCCTCCCAATCGTAGAATAGGGTAGCCAAATCACTTTCTTGATTCAACCCCTAGCCTGAGCATGAATCCATGAGGGAGAACTTGGAAAAATCCACCTCAACAATGTCCTTCAACTCCAACAGATTCCTCTTGCCTCACACTTCATCAATAGTGTTCATAACAGCAAGAAAAATCAATAGTCTCTTTTCCCCAGCATACTAGGCAATGTCTTGCCTCCTCACATATGTTATATAATAAAATAGTCATTTTTGCCTACGTCTTTCTTCCCCCTTGGGAATTTTCATAGCTTTCTAAACCCCTGATTTTTAGGGGCTTCCAATGGCCAAATATCTTATTTTCCACTTGTAATAATCATCCGATAGGTATTTCCAACATGTTCCCCACTCATGGAGTCATGGTCAGCTGATTTTTAACATGGTTGTTCCATTTGTCCTCCTGCAATTAATATAAAATATTATGTTTTCATACAAGTGTCAGAGTTAAATAGTTAGTTGGACCAAATCAAATCTTTGTCAAACAATCATAATAATTTATTACAATTATCAAATTCAAAATTCAGAATTTCCATAAATGGAAAAAAAATTCCAAATTCGAATTTACTAAAAATGGAATAATTTTCCAACAAATTTTAAATTTCAAAAATACTTTATTTTTTGGGGATGTCGCATCCTTTCCCCCTTCAATAAAACACTGTCCTCACTGTTCGTTCCTTTATTGGAATAGGATTGGATGAGATTTCCACAAATCTCCCTCCAACTCCCAAGTGGCCTCCTCAAGACTAAAGTGCTTCCATTGCACCTTTGCCTGAGCGACGACTCTGTTTGAAAGTGTTGTTTCTATCTAGTCTAGAATATGCAGGAGTTCCACCTGGAACTCACCTTCGGGTTCCACCTGCACCAAGTTCCAATCAATCATATGAGTGGGGTCATGAACATACTTTTTCAACAAAGAAACATGAAATACATTATGATTTCTTAGATTAGTTGGGAGTGCAAGTTGGTATGCTACAGGTCCAATTCGAGCTAGTATCTTGAAGGACCCACAAAACCTAGGTGCCATTTTGGCACAGTTCCCTAACTTTAACAAACTTTTTCCAGCTTTGACCTTCAAATAAACATGGTCTCCCACTTGAAATTCCAAGTGTCTTCTTTTCTGATATGAATAGCTCTTATGTTTGTCCTATGCTTCCTTTAAGTTTTGTTGTACCTTCCTTACCATGTTATCCATTTCTTGGAGAATCTTTGGTCCAACCATGAGTCTGTCAGATGGATTATCCCAGCTAATTGGAGTCGTACACTTTCTGTCGTACAGTACCTCGAAAGGGATTAACTTAGCCAAAGTTTGGTACCCATTGTTATATGAAAATTCTATCAAGTGTACATAGTCCTCCCATTTGTTTGGTTTTGTTATTAGGTACATGTGGAGCATATCGTCTACGATTTGGTTTGTCCTTTCGGTCTATCCATCTGTTTGTGGATGATAACTCGTAATGAAATTCAAATTCGTATTTAGCCCTGCAAACAATTCCTTCCAAAAAGCGAATGTGAATTTTACGTCTCTATCTGAAATCACCATTTTAGGAATACCATGCAGTCTAAAAAATTCTTTCATAAATATTTTAGCAATGTTTATAGCTTTAAATGTATAATTGACAGGAATAAAGTGTCTAGACTTACTGAGTTTATCGATTACCACCATGATAGAATCATTATGTTTCTGATTTTTAGGCAAACTTGTTATAAAGTCCAGTGATATGGTCTCCCATTTCCATTATGGTACTGGTAATGGTTGTAATAGGCCGGTTGAATGCTGGTGTTCGGCCTTAACCTGCTGAAAATCTTGGCACCTAGCGAAGTATTCTGTTGTTTCTCCCTTCATATTAGGCCAATAAAATAGTTTTCTAAGTGTTGTTATTGTTTTTTGGTATCCTGGATGTCCAGAGTACGGTTTCTTATGCACTTTGTCCAAGACTATTAACTTTAACTCTGTTGAATCTGGTATGTAAAGTTTATTTTTAAATCGTAATAGTCCCTTCTTGTCGATACTTAGATCTGGTTTATGTGAGTTTGTGATACTATTTTGTAATTCTACCATTATCTTAGTGTAATTTCCGTCGTTAATACCTATTGTCTTTATTCTTTGTTCCACATCACTATCTACCTTGCTGATATTTATCTCAAATAACCCATGGGATCTTCTGCTTAAAGCGTCTGCTACCTTATTTTCCTTACCCTTGATATGTCTGACCTCAAAGTCGAATTAGCTCAAGAATGATAGCCATATTGCTTGTCTTGCATTAAGATCTGGTTGGCTAAACATATATTTTACACCGCTATTATCCATCAATAGTAGAAAGTTTCTGCCCATTATGTAGTGTCACCACATTTTTAAGGCATGTATTACCGTTGCCAATTCTAAGTCATGAGTGAAATAATTTTGCTCATGTTATTTTAAATTCCAGGACTCATAACAGATAACATGTCCTTCCTGAGTTAGGATACCACCTAGTCCTTATTTACTATCATCAACACATATGGTGAAGTCTTTATCCAGGTCTGCTACCTTCAATATGGGTGTAGTTGTCAATAATTCCTTCAGTTTGTTAAAACTGCCTTACACTTCTGTGACCAGTTAAAATTGGTCCCTTTCTTTTGTAGTGACGTAATAGGGTAGGCTATCTTGGAAAACCCTTCTACAAATCTGCGGTAATATCCGCGGTAATATCCAGTGATTCCCATGAATGACTGGATATCTGCTACATCCTTAGGTACCGACCATTCCATAATGGATTTTATCTTCTCAAGGTCTACGACAATGCCTTCTGCTGAAATTACATTTCCTAGATATTGTATTTCCTTTTGATAAAAGTCGCACTTATCAAATTTGGCATATAGTTTGTGTTTCCTCAACATTTGAAAAATTATTCTTAAGTGTCCATCATGTTCTTCCTCCATTTTAGAATAGACCAGAATATCATCGAAAAATACTACTACGAACTTGTCTAAGTACTGACTGAAAATATGGTTCATCATGCACATAAACGTGGCTGGTGCATTAGTGAGTCCGAAAGGTATGACTATGAATTCGTAGTGTCCATATCTTGCTTGAAAATTTGTTTTGTTTATGTCCTCATCTTTAATCCTCACTTGATGATAACTAGATCGTAAATCCATCTTTGAAAAGATCCTGGCCCCACCTACTTGATCGAACAGATCATTTATTCTTGGTAAGGGGTATTTACTCTTAATGGTCATTTTGTTTAGTTGTCTTTAATCGGTACATAGTTTTAGAGTACCGTTTTTCTTTTTCACAAAGAGGACTCATTTTCCCCGTGGTGAAACACTTGGTCTGATATACTCTTTGTCCAACAATTCTTGTAATTGTATTTTTAATTCCATCAATTCTGGTAAACTCATTCGGTAAGGTGCTTTTGAGATTGGAGCTGAACCAGGTAGTAGGTCTATGGAGAAGTCTATTTCCCTTCTAGGAGGTAATTCTGGTATCTCATCCACAAACATGTCTCTGAATTCATGTAGGACAACAAAGTCTTCTAACTTTGGCTTATCTTCTTTTTGTAACAGATTCGTTACTTGGATGGCATAAACTTGACATCCTTTTCTCATACATTTCTTGAATTGCATCGATGAAACTTATCTAACTGATACAGGTTTTGGTATACCTTGGGTTGTTTTAGTGGTTCCATAATCATCTTTATAATTAAGTGTCTTTGCATAACAATCTAGTACTGCTTTGTGCTTTTCCAACCAATCCATTTCGATAATCATATCATAAGATCCTAGTGGTAGGATGTTCATAATTGTTCTTATGTTTTGACCATCTAAGCTGAACTCGAAATTAGAAATAAAGTCAACTACTTTCCTTTTGGTTCTTTTTGCTAGCTGTGCCAGCCATGATTTTGCATGTTTCAGTTTCTTAAGTGTGTTTGACTCTACTACATTAAGAGTAATATAAATTAGCGTAGCTCCAGGGTCAATTAAAACATAAATTCGAGTGTTATTGATTTTACCTTCGATCTCTACCACAGACGACTGGTGGTCAACTTACCATCCATCTATGGTTGCATTTATCCGATGAAGGATTCTGCCCACGTCACCCATCGTCGAGGCTTCCTCCAAATTATGAATAGCGGTTCCATTTGCTAAAATTAAACATGGATAGTTCCTCCTTAGATGAGGCCCTCCACATTCCCAACACTTGAATGGCTCATGAGCGTTATCCCCAAACTTCTTCATTCTGAGATTTACTAGATTACTGTTGCCTTGCGTATTCGGATGATTGGAGTGAAAATGCTTTCTCAAAAAGTTTTTTGATGCATTCCGATAAGGAGCTGGCTGGTATCTCTTCTTCCATTGGTTCATTCGATCTTGTTTCTTATCCTTCCAGGCTTTGGGAAGCTCTACCCACTCTTTATACTAGTCGTAGAACATTTGTTCTTTCCTAAATACTTCACTCATGGATTTTGGGTTGTCAAACTCGATTATGTCCCTATAGGACTATGGTAAACAACTTAAGAATCATTGGATTTTTACCTTATCCTCCCGGATGTATGGTACAAACCTTAGTAGTTTCATAAATTTATTTATAAGGTCCTCCATCATCATCTGTCCAAGTCGTAACTCATAAAATTCTTTCATTTTCCTTTCATAATAGATTTCATAAAGGTATTGTTTTTTGAAATACTTCTTAAAGTCAGACCATTCCAATAGTTTCTCCTTTAGGCCTTTGGCCAATTTCAGGTCTTGCCACCAAATGTTGGCCTTTCCTTTCAGATTGTAGATGGCCATTATGACCTTCATATTGCTGGAATAGTTGTAGATCTGGAAGTATTTTTTGATTTCCAACAACCATGCCTCAGCTTCTTCTCCTGTCCTGGATTCTCCATCAAAGGTAGCTGGTTTAATCTTTTTAAATTCTCCTTCAAGATGGTCTACCTGTTTTTTTTCTGTCTGTTTTAATTTTGTCTTCAGCTGAAGGTGTTCCTTCAGATGAACTATCTCCTTTTATTGTTTCAAGTCTAGAGTTCTTAGAGGACCTTTTGTTGACCTCTTCATCATGGTTATCATCCTTTGGGATTTTCTTGGTCACTATACTGTGCAACAAGACTTCATTTATCTCTTGTTGTTCCTGTTGTGTTTTCTTCAATTTATCATTGTCTGCTTTGAAAGCCTGCAGCTCAACAATCAGATTCCTCATTGTTTCCAGTACTTATGTAGGAGAGCTTCCGTCACTATTCGGTCTTGGATCTCCATGAGGTTCCTTTTCTGGATTTCCTTCCATTCTGATTTCTGCATCATCCTGACCTGCCATAATTCACAAAAAACATAAATGTTTTCTATTTGTAACAAAAAGGTTTATTAGTTTTGCATAGATCGTAATATATGTTAAACAACTAATGTGGCCCTGTTCAATTCCGGTGTTGTAACCTTTTTCTTTGATACCATATGTAATATACCTAAATTTTGACACAAAAAAAAAATTCTACTCCGGAACATTAATCCTAATTAACTTGATAGATTTGTTCTTAGGATAAGATGGAAATTTTTTCTCTACTATTAAACTATGATAAGTTTCTTATATTATGGTTATCCATGTTGACATTTTTATCCAGCCCAACACATAGGGATCCAGGTCATGCTAAGATAACCACCCATTACTCTAACAATTCCATAAGTCCTAAATCTTCCAAACATTCATACGTATCATACATATACTATACTGAACTTGGACTATGGAGGACTTAGGATTCATGATCCTAGAATTCTTCCCTACACAAAAATAATTCTTAAACTTATACGCAAGGGGATCTCAATAGTCTTTTAAAAGGGACAAGGTTCAAAACGATCCACAACCTAATATAAATTAGGATACTTACCTTAGAAAATACGCTATAGGCTTAACCTAAGTACTAGCATTGTTCTTTATAGTCCAATCTTCTAAACTAAGTCCCATGGTTGGTTACCGATCTATCAGTCGCTATTTATATAAGATCTTATAACTTTGAGACTCCATCTGAACAAATTTGCTTAACCCTAACTAAACTCTATGATATCTCAACTGCATGATGGTTCTCTTTGGACAAGATACTGACAGGTCTCACCGTATATGTAGTTCACCATTTCTAGTTTGTCAAGTTGGGAGGGGACCCTCTTTAGTTCATGCGCCTTTAGTGTGGTCAAAATATTGATAGGTGTGAGTTAAATCTCTGGTCCGACCTTTATTGAATTCTTGTGTGAGTGCGAAAAATGATGGTTTCACTTGACCCCTTGGCCGATAGGTGCATGCCAACTAATCCCCCTCACATGGGCAGAACCCTCCATCGTACTGGCCTCCTTTACTCTGCATAATAAGGGAACTCTTAGGTTTAGATATCATTCCATCGGCATTTGCATAGTCTTTTTGTTTTTCCTGTTCCCGGAAGCACTTATGTATTTCCTTCGCGAGGAAATCTTTGAACGCGTAGAAGTACCCACCAGGTGGAAACCAGGCATCCCTACCCGTTCACTTTGGTAATTTTGCGATCCTCCTGTAACCTTAAAATTTTTGAAAGAAATACTTAGCTTTCCTTAAAGTGGAAGAGCTCTTTTTTTATTATAGCTCTGGTTATGATTCTCCTTTGACAATTTACTTCCTGTGGCTTGTTAGTTGTCTTACAATCCCAATTACGAACGCTACTGGGGAAACTTATTTTTAGTAATGAAAGACTCCAAACCCTTTCGGGTACTCTTCTGTGTACCTCCGTTACTCCTATATCTACATTTTGGCATAGTCTATCTAGCGGGATATGGGGTTGTGCTTCATTCATGGTTTTTTTGTATCCTTCTTTTCATATTTCAGTTTGAACCTTTCAAAAACTCTTGTTATCCAGGTTTCAGATCCTTGTACAAATTTCCACCATAGTAATAATGTCCGAATAAAAACTTGCTAGGATAGAGTCCTACCGAGAACAAGTCTTTGAATGTTGAGAGAAAAATATAACGCATGACAGACCACCCGTTAGTTTGAGAGATACATGAAAGAGATTTTCGTTCAGTAAGTAAGGCAAAGGGTAACTTTATGTCCAAAACGATTCTAAAGAAATACATTTGGCAATATCATAAACTGATAATACAATTATTGGCACTTATATCATTCAGAAAAAGCGTGATTGTTATTTTGTTAGATTCTTGGGTTTGGTCAGATGTACATACTAAGTTTCATGTTGTAGTTCTTGATTAGTTTAAACCCTAATAGTCTTTCTCTGTTTTACTTCAGTGAGTAAGTTTTTGAGGGCTATATACAATACTTCCTAATGATGGGGCCTCTAATTTGTTTTTGCGAGGTACCCATCAGATCGATATTGTCTTCCTTTCCCCATCAAGTTCGAGGGTGAATTCCTTTGTTATGATGCGATGGACGACCTGTGCTATGGACAAGTTAAGTATAATTATGATTTTTATTCTGTTTTTTTAAAATTTGGTTCGCTATAAACATTCTACCTCGGCGATTTAATTATAGTCACTTCATATAAACACTTTGCTATCAAATTCCAAATGCTAATGACGATTTTTTGTTTCCTTTGCACGATAAAAGTCTTTGAACCTTCAGAAATTCGGCCATCTTTTCGTGAGAAAAGGTATTCGAGTTCCTTAAAACAAAACCCTTTGGGATTTAATTGTTCCAGATGCAAAAGTTGAAGTTTCTCGGCCTGAAACTGTAATGTACCGAGTTTGAAGATCGATTCTTATTTAGAAAGCAAAAAATTATTGTAATAATATACAATATAGATTAATTATAATTACAGCAGCTGCGTAGTTTAGACATACCATAATTCTAGGCTCTTGATTTGCTTGTATTTAATTATTGAAGGTTCAGGATTCTTCCCTTTGTATGTCGCATGATGAAAGTGAAAAAACTAAATATAGAACAGTTAAATTTCTGACTTTCAAATCTTAGTAATTTATTCTGATGTTAATGTAACTTCTTAAAGGAAAACAACTTCATTGTAATCGAGTGGAGTTTGTTGTTTTCTCCTTTTTTTTTATTTCGTTACTTATTAGACTATTACAGATACAGAGGCAATTTCTATTGTTGTTTATAAAATTGTGAATTTTACGAGAACATATATAAACCTTAAGGGTTCCAGAATGTATTAGATTTCATTTGGGGCCTTCGCGCCCTTCGTATTTAGTTTCATAATTTCCTCTGTATTAAGCGGTGTTATTTCCAATTTATTCCAGTACTTTAACATGTAGTTAACTAGACCTAGTCGGCTTACAAATTCTTATGACTACCTATTGAAATATTTATAATCTGTGTACTGTAGAATTTATTGTAGAGAATTTTTCAATTAGTTTGGTTATTTCCATACATAATTATATCCTAGGTGTTTGCATACTCATATATCCCCTATTAAATCATAACTATTTAATATGTATAAGAAAGGCATCTCATTTACTTATTATATTTTTGTGTGTATCGTAACCTACAAGAAGGTAAACATACGTCTATATATGTATATTTTCGTTATTCAATTCCCATTGCACTACAAACATAATTAGTACAATTCTGTAAGTACCATTTGGTTATGGGGATTCGCTTACCGCTTTCACTCTAATACAACAATAAATTAACCAACATAAATTATTCTTTCAGGACTTAACCAGGCATATTCTTGCAACTAGTGGATTGATGGAAATTAGTATTTACCCAGTAATAATATACAACAGAGATAATAGCATTCGATTCGATCTTTCGTCCATAATATTATTCAATTCAGAATTAAGAGATGCATTACACTAGCCATTTAACAATGTGATGATTTAAACAGAGAAGGATTAGGATAACATATCTGAATCAATTCAATGGAAAACAAAAGGAACAACCACGTTCCTCCCAACTGCAAAATAGGGCATCCAAATCACTTGCGCGATTCACCCCCTAGCCTGACCATGAATCCATGAGGTTGAACTTGGAAAAATCCTCCTCAACAATGTCCTTCAACTCCAACAGATTCCTCTTGCCTCACACTCCATCAGTAGTGTTCATAACAACAAGAAAAATCAATAGTCTATTTTCCCCAGCATACTAGGCAGCGTCCTGCCTCCTCACATATGCTATATAATAAAATAGTCTTTTTTGCCTAGGTCTTTCTTCCCCCTTGGGAATTTTCACAGCTTTCTAAATCCCTGATTTTCAGGGGCTCCCAATTGTCAAATATCTGATTTTCCACTTGTAACAATCATCCCAAAGGTAGTTCCAACATGTTTCCCACTCATGGAGTCATGGTCAGCTGATTTTTAATATGGTTGTTCCATTTGTCCTCCTGTAATTAATATAAAATGTTTTGTTTTCATACAAGTGTCAGAGTTAAATAGTTAGGTGGGTCGAATCAAATCTTCATAATAATTTATTACAATTATCAAATTCGAAATTTGGAATTTCCATAAATGGAAATTATTTTCCAAATTCGAATTTACTAAAAACGAAATACTTTTCCAACAAATTTTAAATTTCAAAAATACTTTATTTTTTGGGGATTCCACAGTATGTCTCCCCCTATATTCTCTGCAATATGAACAATATGCTACCATCGCATTATGCTTCTCCTGCAAATGCTCCTGCTCAATCGAATCATAGAGAAACCACTTTTTCCATGATGATCCTTGGACCTGTCCATGCATCAAACTCGTGCCATACCATACATCATGAAGAAAAACATATGTCAACAATGATATAGAGAATCATCAACAAACATCAACCCAGTACATCATGTACCGAATTGTGTGCCCACCATGCACAACATCCATGTACATCAATACCATAGAATATGCCATAAGATATCATCAATGGAGTGTATCAACCATATTCTTCTACCAACATGCCAACTGTGTGCCACAAACAAGTGTCATATCACTCATGATATGCCTCCACTATGAACCAAGTGAGAGAATCATGTATCTCAATCAATCAAGTGTCTTATCTATATCATCCCATATGTCATATACCAAAGTATATGCTAAACAAGTAATATAAATGGTTAGCCAAGTACTTTCATCCACATGCATATACCATCTATGAGTGCATCAACATTTCACTAATCATGTATCACCACTTGTACCAAGAAAGTAAATCCACCATATACCAATACCACAACAAGATGAACCAAAATCAAGATGTGTCATCATATATGTATGCCAAATCTACCATAAAACATGTGCCAATCAAACTGCTAGTAGGTTCCTCTACCAATGTACTAGAAGTGTATCAATCATGCATCAATTATAGATCAAGCTATGACCCATCAATTATGTATAACATGACTACCTCATCAACTCACCAACTACATGTCCCAATATGTAGCCCATCCATATGCCAAATGTATGCACCAATATATCCAATAAATAGGCTTTCAATAATACATCATAAGATATATCAATGAAACTCAAATATGTACTAGCCATGTACCCCAACAGACTAGACTAAACTTCCATTCACTACAACAAATATTAATCATTCAATATGTACTAGATGTGTGCCTCAATAGATCAATGATATATCTAGCTAGTATCATCATGATATATATTATAACCAACCTGTCAAAACTTCATTGTTACAACCAACATTGTTATTCAATAAAAAATGCCTCAATCCATAATCAAGGGTTAGTACCATGCATCTAGAGAAGCCAAAGAATCTTAGGAATGACCACTAATGATGAACAGTTTCAACATAACGACCATGGAGGAAGAACAGACTCAACATAATTGCCAGAAGGAATGAAGAGTTAGGTGTACTATCCGACAGAGAAGTTGGCGTGATAAATATACGTAGAACAGAGAAGAAGGGGTTTATTTTGTTGATATTTATTGATGTGGGTAAAAGCAGGTTGTGTACGATAGCTGGACAATACAGAAGAGGCATAGCATAGAGAATAAAAAAAATTGCATATCTGAGAGACTAAGAGGAAGTTGAGGTGCACTAGCAGAGACAGGGTAGAAGAACATAAATCTAGAAGAGTAATGCAAGCAGGAAGACACTAATGTAGGCAGAGAATAACAGTGCAGCAGAATAGTGACGGTACTTGTAAGTTATTGATAAATATTGTATCACTGTAATAGGTCTTAGTAACGAAGATTTATAATCTAGGTGGTAGGAAGGTGATAGGGAGGATTGTTGTCCTCAGTGTTTCAAGTGGGCTCTTGAACACAGGGAGTTGTATCTTACATCTGGTTGTAGCCAGAGAAACCATGGTGGCAGCGTGGTGCAAGGGAGAACTATTGTTCTCTATTATACAGGTTGGTGCCTATTTGACTGGAAGTTGGTGCTTCCATACAGTTGGTGCCAGAACACCTAGGGATTTGGTTCTCCCTTATAGTGGGTTCTAGAGAAATGAGAGAGTTGGTGCTCTCAGCAAGTTTCATCTTACAAAAATGAGGTGGTAGCCTCAGAATGAGTTGGTGCTCATAAAAATGATAATGTACATAAAATAAAGCTTACTTATCTTATCAAGAAGAAGAGGTTTTACCCTTTGTGGGTTTCCTCAGGGAATATATGTCTCTGTATATTTTGTGTGTGTGATTGATGTTAAATATTCTATTTCTTACTTCCCCGCATTATTGTGATCATCATTGAGTATTCTTTAAAAGAGTTTAAAATGGGCATAATTGTTTAAGCACAATAACAATTGATTCAAACCCCCCTCCCAGTTGTCCAACAATTGGTATCAGAGCTGGCCCCTTTTATCTAAGGGTACATCCTAAGAGCTTAAACATGAGAATCCATGAAGGATATTCAACCAACAAGGCCCCTTTGTTCAATGGAACAAATTTTGCCTTCTAGGAAGTTAGGATGAGAAACTACATAGTGGATTTAGGTGCAAATGTCTGGGATGTGGTAAAGACTGGTTATGTAAAGCCAGTTGTACTAGCTAATAAGGATGACAAGCTAGAATTCAACTTCAACACTAAGGCTATGAATGTTATTCAGAGTGGGCTTGTAGAAGGAGAATTTGTAAAAGTTATGCACTTAGAAACTGCCAAAGACATGTGGGACAAACTCATTAGCAATTATGAAGGTAATGAGAAGGTAAAGGATGCCAAGATTCAAACCTACAAAGTACAGTTTGAACAACTACGGATGAAAGATGATGAAACTATTGGAAAGTACTTTCTAAAAGTTGAAGAACTAGTAAATGCAATGAAATCTCTTGGTGAAAAAATTAAGGAAGGCTCTTTAGTTCAGAAAATTTTCAGATCTCTACTAGATAGATTCAACCCAAAGGTCTCTGCTATAGAAGAAATCAATGATCTAAAATATTTCTCTTTTGATCAACTTCTAGGAACATTGACTGCATATGAAATGAGGATAAGTAAAGATAAATCCAACACTAGAAAATCTTGTTTTAAGGAAGATAAGAATGAGGAATATAAGCCTGATGAAATTGAAGCAAAATTTGTGAGAAGACTAAACAAAGGATCAAGAAAGTATCAAGGCAATTTTCCATTCAAGTGGTTTAACTATGGAAAGATAGGTCACTTTGCATCTAAGTGTACACACAAGAAGCATGATCAGAATTCTGAAGGTGAAAAGAAGTATGTACCCAGGATATTTGTTAAAAATAAAATCTTATGTGTAAGCAATGATGACTCTTCAGAAGGCACATATAATGATTCTTCCCGTGACGATGAGGTTAATGACTTTTTTCTTATGTCCAAAGAGGATTATGATAATCAAGACACAGGAAGTGATGTTAATGTTGAAGAAGATATGGTTGATATGGAAGGTGAATTAATCAGTGCCTTAGAAGAGATTGACAGACTCGGGCTTGAGAAGAGAAAACAAAAACAATTGTTGATGTAGTTTGAAAAGAATGCTAAAAAACCTGATGAAGAATTTTCCCTTCTAAAGGTGGAGATAGAAGAGGAAAAGAAAATAGAGGACATTCTGAAACAACAGTTATTAAAGAATAAGGCAATATGTGAAGCCTTGGAAGAAGAGGTAGTAAAAAATAGAAAAGAGATGGAGAAAATCAAAGCATTGTATCTCCAAAATATTCCAAGCATTAAAGCCTCAAAAGGATTAACCACCATTTTGAAACAACAAAGGAATCCAAATTTAAAAACAAGTTTGGGTTCAGAAGAAGGATCGAGTTGTAGTCATCCAAGCAATAAAGAATCCATCAATTTCATCAAATCTACATTCATTGACAACAATAAATATGGAGAAACAAAGGAAGATAATCAACTACAAAGGAAGAGTGAAAGAAAAAGTACATGAACTAAATCTGTAGAACAAAGAAATGGTCATCATGAAAGAAATCGACCTACTCAAAGAAGACAACCATCTTCTAGGTACAAAGGAGTTTTCTATGGATATTATTTTTTCTGTTCTAACTTTGGTCACAAAGATGTAAATTGTTCTTTAAGATTTAGATATGAGCAATCAAAACACTCAAGGAATAGATGTCTTCTTCAAAAAGGAATGATACATCCAAGTAACAAACAATCACAAACTGCAAATCATGTGATGGCTGGGAAAAGGACAGAGGTTAAGAATAACAATCATTATTATCCCTTATTCAATGAACCATAATGTTACACCTGCCATAATTATGGACATAAAGTTGTAGACTGACGCTTACGAAACTATGAATTAGATCTAAATCCCTTTTATGAAAACATCAAGGTTTGGAAGACGAAAGAAAATGACAAGTGTGGATTAGTGTTGCCAGCTCAAAGAAAAAAGAAACCCTAGTATATTGACAATGGATGCTCCAAACATATGATGAGAGACAAAAGTAAGTTTTTTTCTCTAAGTGAAAGAAAATCTGGAAATGTAACCTTTGGAAATGATGTTCCTGGTAATAGAAAAGGTAAAGGGATGTTGAGTTTCAGTAATGGTAAAGGGAAAGACCAGGATGTTCTGCTTGTAAATGGGTTCAAAGATAATTTTCTCAGTGTAATTCAAATGTGTGATAGAGGATGTGAAGTGATGTTCACTTCCAAGGATTGTAATATAAAGTCTACAAACTTAGGAAAAGTGGTGGCCAAAGGCATAAGTACAAATAATAATAGATATGTGTTAAAAGAAGACAAAGAAGAGTGCCACCTAAGAAAACATGATAAAATCTGGTTATGTCATAGGAGACTTGGACATATAAACTTTGAGCACTTAGTCAAGCTCAAAAATCGTGAGGCAGTGAGAGATCTTCCAAGAATATCAAAGCCACAAGACTCTGTGTGTAAACCCTTGCAAGTAGGAAATCTAACTAGGAAACAATTCAAATCCAAGAGCTCTACTTCAACAGAGAAACCATTTCAATTAGTTCATATGGATTTGTGTGGACCATCAAGACAGGAAGGCACAGGGAAGGAAAAATACTTTATGCTAATCATTGATGATTACTCTAGACTTACTTGGATTTCTTTTCTCAAGGAAAAAGCTGAAACATTTGACAAATTTAAAATATTTAAGACTTTAACCAAGAATCAAACATGCAAGAGATTAAAGGAAGTGAGGTTAGATAGAGGAGAAGAATTTATGTCAAGTGAATTCAAGTAATTCTGCAATAAACATGGGATCGAGAGAGAATACACAATCTCTAGAACTCCACAACAAAATGGAGTAGTTGAGAGAAAAAATAGAACAGTCCAACAAATGGCCAGGTCAATGATGAATGAGAAGAACATTGGTCAAATTTACTGGGTAGAATCAATACACACAATAGTCCATATTATTAACAAAGCTCCATTTATACCACAGAGTGACAAGACACCTTATGAACTATGGTATGGAATACCTGTTGGACACACCTACCACACTTAGAGGGGGGGGTGAATGAGTGTGGGGCTCTTTTTCCAAAACTTCCATCTTGCACAAAAACTCATCAATTAGCATTCAACATTTATTC
>ML805140.1:120850-139652 GCA_009831015.1 Picea engelmannii | reverse complement strand
CACTTTGGAGTTCATCCATTTGTTTTGCATCGATTGGTTTCCACTTGGACATATAATATTCTCATCAAGGGAATCATATAAATCAATTACTTGACATCAACCAATGACATCAATCAAACCAAACCATTTACATCAATGACATATGATCCAACAATCTCCCAAGTAATCAAACCATTGGCATCAATGGCAACATGATCCAACAATACCTACTTCAATCAAACACTTCAAAGTCTTTGGGAGTAAGTGATACATAAGGAATAATAATGAAAACCTTGGTAAGTATGATGATAGGGATGATCAATGTATATTATTGGGATATGCTACCAATTGTAAAGGATATGGATGCTTTAATAAAATATTGCATAAACTAGTTGATTGCATTGATTTAAATATTGATGAAGGAGTCCCAGTAAGAGAGGTGAGAAATATTGAATCAACAATAGAGGATATAGGTGAAGTTGAAGCTTAACAGGCCTAAGAATTAGAACAAGAAGACTTTGAATCAAATGTTGATGAAAATACTCAGGCAGACTCAAATCAGCAGACAACATGAAATCCTTTCTCCATAATTACTCAAAAAAATCATCCTGCAAGTCAGATAATTAGTGAGAAAGACAAAGGTGTACAAACTAGGAGAAGGATAATAAAAAACATCGAGCAATCACATATATCCTTCATATCCATGTTGGAACCCAAGAACTTCAATGAAGTCAGTGAAGATGAAAATTGGTTAAAATCAATGAATGAGGAACTGGATGAAATTGAGAAGAACAATACATGGGAACTTGTTCCTAGACCTGCAGATAAGAATGTAATTGGCTACAGATGGGTGTTTAAGAATAAAATAAATGAACAAGGACAAATTGTTAAGAATAACAAAGGATTGGTCTGTAAGGGTTATGCACAAGTTGAAGGACAAGATTTTGAGGAAACGTTTGCACCAGTGGCAAGATTGGAAGCCATCATAATGGTTCTGGCCTATGATTTCCATATGAACTTTAAAGTATATCAAATGGATGTTAAGTCATCCTTTCTTAATGGAGACCTAGAAGTAGAAGTATACATGGAGAAACCTAAGGGATTTTCACTGACAAATAATTCTAACTATGTCTATAAGTTGAAAAGGCCTTATATGGACTGAAACAGGCACCACGAGCCTGATATCATAGGTTGGAAAAATTTCTATTGGACAAAGGGTTCAAGAAAGGTATTGTTGACAATAATATATATATAAAATATGAAGGTGATGATGTATTAGTCATTGTGGTTTATGTAGATGATATTATCTTTGGATGTACTAATTACCTTTTAGTTCAGTGGTTTTCTAATTCAATGCAGACTGAGTTTGATATCTACATGATAGGAGAACTGTCATATTTTCTTGGTTTATGAATCAAATAGAGTTTTGTATGGAAATTTATCTCTCAAGAACAATATTTGAAAGAGATGCTAAAGATGTTTCATATGGAATATTAACCTCCTGTCGGTACACCTATGGTAGTTGTTTGCAAGCTCAATAAAGATGATATTTCACTTGAGGTTGATCAAAGAACACATTGATCAATGATAGGTAGTCTTTTGTACATCATAGCATCTCGTCCTGATATAAGATAGGTTGTTGGAATGGTTGGTCATTTTTAGTCTTCCCCTAAACAAATTCATTTAGCAATTTTCAAGAGGATCTTCAAATATTTGAAGGGTACAATAACTTATGTCCTTTGGTATCCTAGAAATCAAAACTTACAATTAACTGCATATTGATATGTTGATTGGGAAATCTGTTTCGATAGGAGAAAGAGCACGAGTGGAGGTGCGTTCTTCTTAGGTGGTTCATTAGTAGCATGGCTTAGTAAAAAGAAGGGATCTATATCATTATCAACTACATAGGAAGAGTACATTGTTGTTGCTACTTGTTGCACTCAGATTTTATGGATGTTACAAACTGGTGCAGATTTGAAGGTAACTTATACTAACCCAATTCCACTTCATTATGATAACATCAGTGCCATTAGTGTCTCGAAGAATACTGTTCTCCATTCAAAGATGAAAATATCCCAATAAAGTATCATTTTCTCAAAGAGAAGGTTACAAACAAAGTTGTTTAGCTCAATTACATTCCTTCCACTGAACAAATCACAGACATATTTACTAAACCCCTAGCCAAGACACCTTTTGAATATCTTTGCCCGAAGTTGGGTGTGACCTCATTATCATCCTAAGAGAGTCCATCCTATCAAGGGGAGTATGTTTTGGTTGAATACCAGATACCTCCGCATAGTATTGCAACAATTCAAGGGGAGCATGTTTTCTTTGACATTGATGTCAAAGGGGGAGAAAAGGAGTGGGTCTAGATGCTACAGTTGGAGATATAAGTAGAATAATGCAGTTTCTCAGAGTTTCCATAAATTCCAAAGGGGGAGATTGTTGGCATGTTTACAAGAAGAATTTTCTTGTCATTGATGGAAATAACATCAACAATGCTGGTAGGTTACAGGCAGAGTATGCATGGTGAGAAAAACTGAGAACCAAAGCTCGAGAAACCAGAAGTTGAGAAAGGTAGAATGTGCCAGGTTGGAACCTACATCTTTTGGGAAGATGTAGATGAGGAAGCTTGAGAAGCTCAAAAGAGATCAAGAAGAGTTGCATGTAGATAGTGCAGAGTTGCACACATAGCACAAGTGTACGCTAGGGCCGAGGGAAACTTTTTCCAAAGATTAGGAGAGATAACTCAAAGGTCACAGAACCTTTGACACTTAGAAATTCTTCCAAGTCGAGAGGATGTGTAAGCTTAGGAGGAGTAGAAACATTGGTCACTGGATCACCAATCCTGATTACCCGATGGTCATCAGATCAGAGTACAGATAGGAGTAGCGCACATAGGAGGAGATTAGACCTCAACCGCCAGATTGGAGCACAAAGGACTAGAATCCGTTAGATACATTATAACTTTGAAGAGGATAATGGGCAAGAGCCATCCTCCAACTCCATGAAATACAAAGTCATGAAATGATTTGGGTCATTGAATCTAGAGGACACGTGGTGAGAGATCGTTATTTTGATGACTCGCGAGATGGGGAAGTCAAAGGTGAGAGTTGTAGGAACTCACCAAGGATCCATACCATCGATCTGATATGAAGTCAGATTCCACGATATTGATCACAACCATCAATCAGAGAGAGAGAGACCTCGATCGTTGATCTGATATGAAGTCATTTCAGAGTTTCACGTATCAGGATTTTGGAGGCAACTCACAACAAGAGTTTGTGATATGAGAAATCGCAAAGCACTCTTTTGCTTGACCCCTGCTCATATCTTATGGTCACATCAAAGGAAACAAAGTGAAGGAGCTAGCGCATCTAGGCTCCATTTCAAAGTTTTGCATATTATGAGTTTGGAAGAAAATCATAGCAGGAAGTCGTGATATTCGAAATCGCAAAGCACCCTCGTGATTGGCCACTGATAATAGATAGTGGTCACATCAGCGGGAGTGAAGGCAAGGAGCTAGAAGTGCTAGGCTCCATTTAGGAGTTTCGGGAGTCGGTAAAACCAAGATGACTCACAGTTGATCACCCGAAATGCGAAATCATGAAATGAATATTGGTTAGGCATACAATCACCGCCAATGGTCATGTGAAAGGAAGGGGCTTAGTCAGAAAATCTAGTGCGCACTGTGTAGTTTTCTCAGGAAGGGAAAAATCATGAAAGGGATGGGTGCACTGATTTTCTCTTAGTAACTGCTAGAGACAGACTGATTGTAACTACAGAAAATGACTTATTGCATCTACCAGAGAGTTCAAATAATCTTAGGGTGATCGCCAGAGGAGATGAAAATTCTCGAGATAACTTCCAGTGGAATGAAGACTCATCATATAGATGAATGACAGATGGAAAAGTGTCGAAGACTGTAGTTTCTAGAGAAGCCAAAGAATCTCAGGAATGGCCACTAATGATGAACAGTTTCTGCATAATGGCCATGGAGGAAGAACAGACTTAGCACAATCACCAAAAGGGATGAAGATTTAGGTGTATGATCTAGCAAAGAAATTGGGATGATAAATATACGCAGAACAAAGAAGAAGGGGTTTCCTCCGTTGAGATTTATTGATGTGAGTAAAAGTAGGCTGTGTGCAATAGTTAGAAAATACAAAAGAGGCATAGTGTAGAGAATAAAAAAAAATGCATATCTGAGAGAGTCAGAGGAAGTCGAGGTGCACTAGTAGATACAGGGTAGAAGAATAGAAAGATCAAAGAGTAATGCAAGAAGGAAAACACTGATGTAGGCAGAGCATAGCAGTGCAACAGAACAATGATGAGACTGGTAAGATATATATTTTTTTTAAGTAAAAGGCGAGTTCTGTTATATTATAGCTTCAAAAAAGGAATACATATGACACACAGGTTCCAGCTATCCTTCCTATGCAGGAAACCAGGACAGCTGGCCTGCCCACAGTAGCATGCAAAATCAAAGAGAACGTTGTGCCACCCTGCCCGAAGGAAACCAGGGTGCGTGTCCATTATCAACAACAATTTAGTAAGGTCTGTGCTAATGCTAACCCTGCTAACAACTAAAGAGCTACATCTCTGGTAAACAACAAAAGAAATAGAGTTGGAAATCATGTGAAACAGAAGAACCTATTCCCTGGAGTCCTCGTAGTCATCCTTCGCTTTTCCATTGTTGGCTGGAATAACATAAGGTTGAGCATAGGTTGGACATTGTCGCAGAGGTGTAGCACTGGAGTAGGCTGCGTAGAGCATGTCCAAGCGTTGGCTAACATGGACGGCTCTGAAAATTTGATCATCCACCAGGCTTCGGACCTCAAATATCAGATTCAGGTGCTCTAGGTGTAGGAGTGGTGGTGAGGGCGGCGACTTTGGCTTGGCATCCTTTTCTCGATGACCCTGCTTCTTCATTTTCAGCTGCGAGTCGATGGTTCTTTTCGACAGCTCCTCCTCTACTAGGCAAGTGGTGAGCTCTTCATTAGGAGCGTCGATGGGGCCTGAAGTGTCTCTCGAGTGTGGCGGTGCCGCTACTTCTCCAATATGTGTGGGGGGGTTCCAATTATCTGGAACAATAAACATTTTTCTCTCAGAAAAGTCCGGTGGGAGATCCATGCCTGGAATCTCTTCGACGAAGGTTCTGGGGGGCGAGCTCATTACAATGGTCACCCGACGTCACCTTTTCTTGGCCAGGAGTAGAGCCCTCTCAAATCTCTTGTGTCACTTCCTCCTGGAGTCAGCCGCATACCAGCCGGCTCACCTACGAGGCCTCCCCCTCGCTCGCAGCATAGAAAGAGTAAGGAGCAATGCCAGGGTGTCGAGAGCACTGTTGCTCCTTCTCTGCTCGACAAGCTTCGAATGCACTCTAGGACTTTCAGTAAGGTGGGTGATAGCATAAATTATGGTTGCAGCCATTAAATATGAGATCTTAATGCTCTTGTTGGTCGGCCTGTGCTCGCTCGTGAGAGGCCCCATCGATAAACGAAGGTCGACGGAGGTAAGAACCTTCATAAATAACTATGGTGTGAGGTTAGAGCCATCATAAATGGCCTCTCCCTGCGCGCCTCCATGTGCCTCTCCCTTTCCGTGTGGCACCCCATCCGGGGCTGGAAAATCCTTGCTGGCCAGGAGTTGGCAATGTTTGGATAGATCTGAGGCTTCAGTGCTTCTAGCGTCCCGGATTATTTGTTTTGTTTCCCTTTGTACTCCTCCATTTGCCAGGTAATCCGCCACTCCATTTGCCTCCCTTTTAACATGGGAAGGGATGATGTTGATGTTGTTCCCGAGTAAGCCTTTGAAGTCCTCGAGCAATCTTGCAAGGCACCAGCTGGGAGATAGTTTTTGTGGATTTCCCCCATGCAGGATCTTGGAGATTAGCAGGATGACGATTTGTGAGTCCACCTCCAGAATGATTTTATGGCTGGGCAGGGTTACTGCATGTCGAAGGCCATGTAGTAGACTAGTTAATTCTGCTACATTGTTTGTGGTCTCTCCCAAATACCCTGTTGTCAAAGCTAAAATTTCCCCTTTGGAGCTCCTGATCATAGCTCCATAGTCTGCGGGTCCGAGATTGCCTTTTGAAGCTCCATCAAAGTTAATTTTTATGAATCTCGTTGGGGGGAGGGTCCAGGTGGTTGGTCTGGGGAATCAATTCTTGGGAGCTGTGATTGCTACTGAGTCATTTAAATTAAGGTGCCAGCTTTGGAGGGTGAGTGACTCCTTCCGGTTACATTCCTTGTCCCTAGGTTGCCAATACTTACTTCTCATTGTTTATTTGATGAGTGTGGCATCTCTGTCCCAGGTTGACTCTGCAAAGGAATCCTTGGAGTGGAATATGCGTTTGTTTCGCTCCTTCCATATTTTCCATAAAATAAATCCTGGGATGAGTTTCCAAATGTAGTTCAGAATGGGGTTGTTATAAGTGATTGAGTCCCAATTTTCGATAGTGTCTCTGATGCTACCTCTGTTTTGATTGGATCTGCGCATGATTTGCGCCCCCTGGTCCCAGACAGCTTGACTGTAACGACAACCGTTGAAAAGATGCTCCTTGGTTTCTTCTTGAGATTGACATAAGACACATATTGAGGGCCCAATGAATCCCCTTTCCCTGAGATTATCCCATGTTAGAATTCTATTATGGATGATTAACCAGAAGAAGGTAGAGACCTTAGGCCAAAGTGCCTTATTCCAAATATTTCTCCAGATGTTGTCCATTTCCTGATTGTGGTAATTTCCTTGTATGTGGTAGGATTATTTTACTGAGAAGTTTCCTGAAGCTGAGTGCCCCCATATGAGGATGTTTGGCCCCTCCTTCATGGGGATTTTCCTACGTCGTGATTCATGATGCCATGCAAAGAATTTTAATTTGGGAGGGGTTTCTAGCTCGAGGCTGGAGGTCTTCCATTCCCGCCAAGTCTGACTCGCATATAGAGGTTTCCAAAGATCCTTTACCTTTGGTGCAGGGGCTTGATTGAGAGCTTGTTAGAGGGGTGTGAGCTCTGCTAGGTCCTTTAGAGGTTTGAGTTGTTTCCACGAGTCTTGCCAGAACCCTGCATTGTCTCCATTGTGTATTTCCCAGAAAGCATGCTTCTGTATTATGTCTTTGTTTTTCAAAGTTGTGTTCCAAATGTTCGAACCCTGGATTCAGACATTGTGTCTGATCAGCTGGTCTAGTTGCATGGATAGAGCGTATTTGTTCTTTCATATTTGTGCCCATAATGCGTCTGGTGTTTTCATCCATCTCCACCATATATTGGCCCCCATTATCTGGTTGAGCTTTCTCAGGTCCTGGAGCCCAAGGCCTCCCCTGCTTTTTGGTGTACAGACCTTATCCCAGCACATCAATGCCCATTTCTTATTGGGCTGCAGGCCTTTCCAGAGGAAGTTCCTCTGGATGTTTCTGATCACTCTAATGATATTCTTGGGAGCGGCTAAGGCAGTGAAGAGATAGGTGGGTAGGGTTTGAAGAACTGATTTTAGCAGGACTAATCTGGCTGCAATGTTTAAAGGTCTAAAGGTCAAGTTGGCCAGTGTGTTAGAGATAGAGAGGAGGAGGTTGTCCCATGAAATGGATTTGGCTAGCACTCTGGTGAGAGGAATGCCTAGTTAGTTGGATGGAAGGGTGCTCCTGGGGATGTCCCAGATTTTGGAAATGTGTAGCTGAACTGCAACGGGTGTGTTAAAAAAGAAAAGCTTGGAATTATCTAGGTTCAAAGTCATGACTGAGGCTTCAATGAAGTAAAAAAGGATGGAGTTGAGCTTAAGGGCTTCGCGTTCCATAGAGGAGTTCATAAGCAGGGTGTCATTGACGAATTGACTATGTGAGGGGGCTGGCCTAATGTTATGCAAGGGTAGGCCTTTGAGGGCACCTTCAGCACCGCTGATTTAATATAGCAACCCATGTCTTCTGCCATTAGAACAAAAAAAAAGGGTGATAGTGGATACCCTTTCCTTATGCCTCTGGAGGCCAAGAAGGGACACGAGGGAACTCCATTGACTAGGATTGAGAAGAAAGCCGAAGAGGTGAGGTTCAAAATCTAGTTTACCCAATCTTGATCAAAGCCGAAGGAATTTAGGATAGCTCCGAGGTACTGCCAGCTGGATTTATCAAAATCTTTTGAGAGATCAAGTTTGATTAACATACCTGGGGTTTTCGTTGATTTGAGAGAGCTGATCACCTCATGTGCCAATATGACGCTATCCATGATCTGTCTTCCTTCAACATATCCAGCTTGTTCTTTGGAAATGACAAATGGCAGAATTGGCTTGAGTCGGTTTGCAATCACCTTGGTTATGATCTTGTAGATGACATTGCATAAGGTGATGGGTCTGAACTGTTTGGGGTTCGTGACTCTTTCTTCCTTTGGGATGAGAGTGAGGAAGGTTGCGTTGAAGGCTTGGAGAACTTGACCTGATGTTCTTGATTCCTCGACGACCTCCCAAACATCCTTGCTTATAATGTCCCAGCAGTGATGGAAGAAGTCTGTAGTGAAGCCATCGGGGCCTGGGGATTTTCCTGGGGGCATATCGTTTACGGCCTGGTCCACCTCTTCCTGGGTGATTTTCCTTTTAAGAGCGACATTCTGTTCAGGGGTGATTAGTGAGGGAATATGACTGGTGACTCAAGTGATGGCTGCAGTTCTGTCCTCCTTGCTTTCCATGAGGAGGTTTTGTAGTATCTGTTGATCTCCTCTTCAATGTGTGCGTGCTCTCTGATTAGTTTTCCCTGTTCATCTTCCAGATGTGTTATTCTGTTGATGTGTCTCCGGTGTATCATCGTTTTGTGGAAGAATTTTGTGTTCTTTTCCCCTTCTTTGAGCCACTGCACCCTGGATTTCTGCCTCCATAGTATTTCTTCTTGCTTTCTTCTTTGCTCCAGCTGCATTTGTATATTCTCCTCTTCCTTCATGATCTCAACAGTTTGATCTCCCGATATAAAGATTCTTTGTATCTCAGCTAGTCTATTTTATACTTCCTTGATGCTTTGGAAAATATTGCCGAACGTATTTTTGTTCCAGTGTTTGAGCCTTTGCTTGAAGTTTTTGAGCCTTTGTTGAAATCTGTACATCTTGGTGCCATGATCTGTCTCAGACTGATTCCACCAAGTTTGTGCCAACTGTTGGAAATCTAGGTGCGTGAGCTAGAATTTCTCAAATCTGAATGGTTTAAATTTCGGTGTTGTCTCTATTGCTATTTGAAGTGTGATTGGCCAATGATCAGAACTCGCTTTGGGGAGGATCAATCTTTCTATATAGAGGTATCTTTCAATCAAATCCTCTGTTATGAGAAAGATATCGAGTTGGCATGCTACATGCTGGCTACCTGATCTGCGATTAAACCAAGTGAAAGTGCCATTGTTGTTCTCTATGTCTACTAACTTTAACTGTTCAGGGAGGGTTTTGAACTTACCGATGTATTGCTCCATTCGTTTGCTTCTGCCTGTTTTTTCCTCCAGTGACATGATCATATTAAAGTCCCCTCCTAGGATCCAGTTGAGCGTGTTTGACAATGCTTTAACTTGGGTCAGCTTTTCCATAAATTTGATTTTATCCTGTTGTCCTTGTGGGTCGTAGACATTGGTGATGGTCCCCTCCTGATTTGAGCCTATAAATTCAAAGTGAGCTGACAAGGTACCTACTATGGAGAAGGGTCCACTAAGAATAGTGTGGTTAGGGTTCCAAAATATTGTTGGACCCCCTGAGGTGCCCGCAAAGTCCGTGTGGACATAATTACAACCTTTCCATATTCGTTGGAAGATGGTTTCAGCTTCCATTCCTGCACATTTAGTTTCCTATAACATCAGAATATTTGTGCTTTCCTCCTTGACGCAATCCCTGAGGATTCTTTGCTTGGATATTCCGTTGAGTCCTCTGATGTTCCAAGTGATAATATTCATCATTATGAGGAGGGGTGTGGGTGGAGGTATCCCTCCGAGAGCTTATGTATTTGACCTGAGTTGATCATTAGATTTCCATCTTCTTTAATTAGCTGATGTACTGGTTTCCTTCCCCTTCTTTTATTCTCACGTGGTATTTTCTTGGAGCCAGAGCTTGATTCTATGGTGATGCCAAGGAAAGCCGTGGATCCCGTTGTTGAATCGAGGAAGACGTTATGAACCTTTCTAAGCTGTTCTTCTGGAATGCCTTGTAGGTCTTTCTGATTAAGGGCTTCCTCCAATTTCTCAAGGTCGATGCCTGGCAGGTCTTGGGCGTCCATTTGCATCAGAGTGTCTCCATCTGCATCCCCTTTTTCCTCTACATTGATCTCTTTATTCGGATCCAAGGGGGGGGGGGTGCGGGGTTCTGGCCTTTTCCTTTTTGTAATCCTTCATGTGGATATTGGATTTCCTCGTCCTCAGGTAGTTGGCTCAGTATATCATAGGCATTCCTGGCCTGCATCCTAGGTTTGGGGTCAGTTGTTTGCCTTCGAGGGGGATTTTTCTTCCTCGTCTGGATCGTTGTGAAACCATCTTTCTATAGATTCTGACTAGCCTTGGGAGCTTGTTGATTAAGAGGGTAGTCCCGGAACAGATGGTCGTGTTCATGGCATTTTATGCATCTGAATGGGATGTATTCGTAATCAAGGGTTTGTGACCAGTCCTCGTCTTGATACTACAATATTACCGCACCTGGTAAGGCTTTAGCTATGTTCATGTAGACACATATTTGAGCATATGAAGTTTATTTTTGTTGCTTTGTGGCTTTAGAGGCCTTCACGTATTGAATGATTGTATTACCTATTCCCATAAGAATCTCCTCCAGCCAGAACTCTTGTGGGAGGGAGTAGAGGCGGATCCAGATGGGTTCCATTGTAAATTCCTCCTTATCCGGGCTGAAGTGCTCTGTCCAGTACCTTAGGAATAGCCCTGCTGAGTTGACAAAGTAAGGGCCGTTCTCAATGATGTGATCTTTGTCTTCTAGGTTGTATAATATGATGGTGAAGAAGCCTTTAGAGCTGAGATGGACCTCATAGTCTCCTTTGGGATTCCACCAATGTTTGATCCATTTATTCAAATCCCTTTTTAATGGCCAGAGTCCCAAAAATTTTCCAATGAAGGCATGTTCTTGCATGAACTGGGTGTGCTCCCCCACCCTGGTTGAGCTTATGAGGTACCTGCGCGCCTTTTCCATTTGCGGGATGCATTTCCCAGGCTCCCAGCCACAGGGTGCTCTGGGATGAGACGTGCTAGATTCCGTTTCCATTTCCTATCGAAAGCCCTGTTCTTTGGCGAGGAGTTGTTCCCAGATTTGCTGTGGCGGCTTGAATGCGGGTCGTTTTTCCCTCGTTCCAGATCTGTCATTAGTTGTTATGTTGTTGTATGAGGGGGGTTTCCCCCCCTCTTCGGCACCCATGGATGCAGATCAGAGCCAGTAAGGGTTCGCGCTGGAGCTTTGGGGTTTCATGGCCGCAGCGTGTACTAGGTCAATCAAGAAGAGGCTCGCATGGGCACAGTGATAGGGTTTTTTTGAGACTGGTAAGATATTGATAAATATGGTATCACTATAATAAGTCTTAGTACCAAAGATTTATAATTTGGGTGGTAGGGAGGTGCTAGGGAGGACTATTGTCCTCTGTGTTTCAAGTGTGTGCTTGAACACAGGGAGTTGTATCTTCCATTTGTTTATAGCCATAGAAACTAGGGTGGTAGGGTGGTGCAAGGGAGAACTATTGTTCTCTGTTATACAGGTTGGTGTCTGTGTGGCTGGAAGTTGGTGCTTCCATTCAGTTGGCGCTGGAACACTCAGGGAGTTGGTGCTATAGAAACCAGAGAGTTGGTGCTCTCAGCAAGTTGTAGCTTGCAAAACAAAGGTGGTATCCTCACAATGAGTTGGTTCTTATAAGAATGATAATGTACAAAAAATAAATATTACTTATCATATAAAGAAAAAAAGTTTTTTCCATTTATGGGTTTCCTCAGAAAATATCTTTCTCTATATATTTCGTGTGTGTGATTGATGTTGAATATTCTATTTCTTACCTCCTTGCATTATTGTGATCATTGAGTATTCAGTAAAAGATTTTAAAATGCGCATAATTGTTTAAGTGTAGTAACAACTGATTCACCCCCCCCGTCAGTTGCCCAACATGGTGCAACAAAAGATGGTAGGTAGGTCACTCATCATCAAAAGAATCCCAATTTAAAAAATATTGAACTTTAGTACATCAATGATATTAGTAACCACAATGCAATAATTTGTTTATTCAAATTACATTATACCAAACAATTATTACCATCATCGACCAAGGATTGTAGTTGGAAGATGTAATTCCATAATTAGGACGGTAAAGTGGCTCTCCATTTTCCTCTAGCAACAAATTGTGGTATATTTCTCATGATAAGACCTTTTGACATTTTTGAACCAATACTAGAATATTTTCTACATATGAAATCGATTTTGAATGAGAATCCTACAAATTTGGATACATTTTGTTTCATATTGACATGGATAAAAAAAAATGAAATGAGATAATTGAAAAATAAATAAAATAAGTTAAACTTACTGGAGATGGAAAGAGATAACTCCATTATGGACTTTGAACAATATAGAATGGGATGGAATTTGAATAATTGGCCATTTGATCATATAATAAGATTTGTTCCCTGCATTTCAACAAAATTAGCAATAAATTTCCGTGTACATATCTAAAATACATTTCAAGGACCATACTACAATCTGAGTTTGAATATAGTTTTGAAACCATTTTTAAGGAATAATGAGTGATACATTGTAAAATGTATACTGAAGCATTACAAGTCATGTGAATTCATCATAAAAGATAATTTGAGATGAATATATTATTTATGTGAAAATAAAATATCAAATAACTTTAAATGCATATCGTTGTGTTTATGAAACACAAACACACCAGTGCACATTTTAACAATAAGCATTCGTGCATTTAAAAATCAACCACACCCTCTTTCTATATTCTGTTAATAAAAAAAATATGTCTCCAATGCATCAAATAATATGGATGCAATAGTGCGTAATGTAAAATGGCCACACAAGTGTGTCTTACATAAACGCACCATTGTGCCAAAAACTAAAAAAATAAATGCGATTTTTTTAAACAATTAAAAAAAGAGCGGGAATTGAATTTCATAAATTCATTTAAGTACTAAAACACTATTCACTATTTCTTTATTTTGCAAGATTTTGTAGGGGAGAGACTTGCAATAGAGACATATGGAGGAAAACTGGAGGACACAATACTTTGGAACCACAAAAATATTCAGAATATGTGAATTGAAGGGTATGGTGATTCACTCTAAACCCTTTTTCATAAAAAATTTTTAATATTAAGAAGGTATTCTGTATTTTTATTATTTTTCCAAAATTTACATGAAACATATTTGGAAGAGAGACATAGCGGGTAGCACTTTGGAGTAGAATAATACTTTGGAACAGTAGAAATATTCAGAAAACCGGGATTTGAAGTGTATGGTGATTCCCTCAAAATATTACATTAAATTTTTTTTCATAATTACCTTAAACCCTTGTTTTGTTTCTTACGTGAATGGAAAATTTCACCCTAGGGTTTAATTCCATCTATCACTTCAGAATTAGGGCTTTTCATTTTAGGTATTTTAGATCTAATGGTTTTTTTTTCTATATATAATTGTTTGGCATGTGATGCAAAGGGACCACTTATTGCATCGGATCTCAAACGCATTAAGCCCTCTGCCTTTTTATTTTTTATTTTTTTAGGTGGTGTTTGATTTTACTTTGTTTTTAAAAAACATTTTCTACTTTTTCGGTGCGCCTTTTTAACAGAAATGCATTGGTACATTTATGTATAAGGAAAACACCGATTAAGATATATTTAAAAATAAAAAATAAAAATTATGCTGCATAAAACAAATACCTCTGATATTCTCATATAAACAACACAGAAAATGTTGTCACATAACTTTTTTTTTTTTTAATTTTTCTTCACATCCATGTGTAATTTTTTCTATTTTTTTTTATGAATGTTTAATTTGTTTGCTATGTTTTTGTTTTCTACTATAGTCATTGTGATATTTTTTATATATATATTGCACTTTTGTAATTCAAAATATTTAAAAAAATAAATTAAACGATTCGGTGTGTGTTGATGTATGGAATGCACCAGCGTGTTTTATGTAATAAACACACCAGTGCTTTGTATATAAAAATTGCACCGGTTACAACGATTTTTTTCACTGAAAATTGTGTGATTTATTTACAAAATATATTTAATAATTTATGTATTGAATGGTACAGGTTGTATATTGATAAAAATATGAGTGACGAGTTCAAATAAGAAAATTTATGGTCGACAAAATGATGACACATCCAGAAAAACAAAAAAGACAGGTTCTCTATAAATTCTATAAAACATTAATTTGGTTGAACTATATGTAAGTTTAACTAATATGTATTGGTTAGTCTGTGTCTTGCAGGGCCACAAAATGAGGAAGCTCAATAACATTATTTATGATCTAAGTGCAGAAGAGAGTAAACTATTGATGGAAAGATTGTAGAGGGATGAGTAAGGTGAATGAAAAAATATTATTCAATATGGTTTTTATTTTTCATTTTTTATTAAAATATACTTAGGAATATTTGATGACGTGTTTCAAATAATCTATTAATTCACATACGTTTAATGTTCTACAGAAAAAAACAAGAAGTTAACAAAATGTCATCATAACAAAACAAAATTATTTAATATAGAAGACATAAATGATGATGAATTCGTCCTTAGCTTATCTGGAGTGGTGTTGGAGATTAATCAAAGGGGTAATTGTTTTTTACAAAATTATGATGGATATAGTGGAACAAACTTATAAACATACTTTCCACTTACAATATAGAAATCAATCCAATGATTCCAATAACCAGGTTATATTTAAACTACAGGAAGCAATTCCAGAGAAATGGTCAATGAGACTTGTGAGACAAAGTATTAATTTATTAATATATTAATTTTGTGATATATAGTTTTCATTTATCAATATAAAAATACTTTATTGTCATGTTATTTTTATATGAAATTTATGAAAATACCACAATAACAATGAGATGATATCTGAAATATGCCTGTAGGAATGTCCAAAATGATGTACAAGGAGATGGTCAAATAATTGGAACTAATTTCATCGCATGAGGATCTATCTCAACAAAAACATGCTTCAAATGTATGTAATCATTGAATTTTTCTATTAGGTACAAATAATTAACTATACATTAAATATTAATTTTCAAATATTCTCTTATCGAAAAAAAGGAACTCATTCTGCATAGAAAACTGGACGACAAGGTAGAAAATGGTTGATAGCAAAGTTTGTGAGTAATTGTTATTTACTTATAATAACTTAAGGATTTGTTTGTATATTTTAAGTTGTTTTACAACAACCATCATTGAATGTCTTCAAACAACTGCTAACATACAAAGAAGAGCCATCAAAAAAATTGATGTACATTGGGTTAATTAAGGGTTGTGAGTATATGTTGGAATATCAAAAATTAATTGTCGAATTTGTAAGTATAATATATGTTGTTTTACTTCCATCATTTTATAATTAATGAAATACTTTATATTAAATCTATGATTTATTATGGGGTATAAAACGTGCAGGAAACAAAGTATGGAACTGAGCCAACAGAAGAATTGTTGAAACAAGGAAGAATATTTGATTTTGAGCATACATGTATGATTCATGAGTCACTTCATTCTTTGGAGGTACGTCGTTTTTCAATTTACATTCATGTATATTATTTATTTCAATATTTATTATTCTCACCAATGTAGATAGACTCATTCCATTTTATTTGTATGTTTGTAGATGGAACTTCAAGAAGAAAAACACAATCAAGAAAATCAACCAAACATTCAACAAAATAGCCCAAGGCATGGAAATAGCCCGAACAATGACAAAAGTTCCAATGAATAATGCTAACCAATATATTTGGATATCAATGAAAGTTGCAATTGTATTTTTTTGAAATAATTTTGTGTAAAAATAAAACATTTTTGTTTAATGTAATGGATATAGTGTCCCAATTGAAAGACAAGGGATTACCAATAAGTGTCCCATTTTGTATGACAAAGACCCTCTTATTCATGTAATAAAATATGTTTTAATTTACTCTATTGTGTTGTTCAATGTCGTTGTGAAATGTTACATCGATTATTGTTTTGTGTAAATAAAAATATATATTACCTTGCCTTAGCAAAAAACTTGTGTGTCTGAATGTACATGATAGCACGCCAATTGTTATGCCACTGTAATGGAATCCAAAATGCGTGGACATGATAATTGTTCATAGTTCCAAAAATTTAATAAAAAGGGACAATTGTCGACATATATACAATGGGACTTTCATCTTGTTATTCCACTAGCATGGAAACCAAAACTAGTGGTGTACTCAGAGCCCTGAACACCTATCGAACCTGAATCTATCAAACCTGAACCAGAGACTATGGTATGAAAAAGTTGCAAAAAATTAGCCATTAAACCTGAGAAAACAAAACGTGTGAGAATGCTAGACATGGGGTTAGCCTGGGTGTCCATCTTGATGGAGTCTGAAGGTGAACAGCTAGAAGCAATTCAGGAAGTGATTCTTCTCAGTCTTTCTTGACAGGGAGTCAGACAGGGCATCCAGACATTTCTTGAAGAAACTATGACGGTGTTGATGCTTTGTCAGGTCCTTTCTCATCTCAAAGATTAAGACCAGATGGTCTTCCGTGAGTCTGTAGGAGTATGGAGCTTGGTGACTATGGTCATTAGCTTCATCATCTTGATTATGGTCTTTATCCATAGTGGCTGCAACAAAGTCATTTGCAACAAAAGAATCCGTGATAGGGTCTTCGTCCATGGTGGTAGCTGAATTTTGTTCTGAGTGATCCTACATAGGTGAGACTTATTATTCCACAATGCATCAAGTCACAAATAAATCCTAAAAGGGTATGGTGGTGTAGGTGGCACGATGGTTATAATATCCTAAAAATTTATAATAGTTAAATTTCAAGTGAACATTGGAATAATTTTTGTTTTTGAAAAATTGGGATTTGGAAATTATTTTCCATTTATGGAAAATCTGAATTTGGAATTTTTATTATTGTAATTAATTATTTATGACTGTTGGGAAAATATTTGACTTTCCCAATTAACCTCTTTGATTTCGACACATGTTAAAGACAAACTTTTTATAAATTAAATGTTGGAAGACAAATGGCACAACCATGTTAAAAATATCTGACCATGACTCCATGAGTGGGGAACATGTTTGAGTTGGCTCAAGGCTGATTTTTACAAGTGGAACGTAGAATTTGACCACTAGAAGCCCCTAAAAAACAAGGATTTATAAAGCCACGAATTTCCCAAGGAGGGAAGGAAATACCTAGGCACAAGATGCATATAAAAAAAACATATGGAAAGGGCAGGATGTTGCTTAGTATGTTGGAATAAAGAAACTCTTTGCTTCTATGAAAACTTTTAGTGTGAGGAAAATGAATTTTTTATCCATGGATGGTGATTTTAGCTAAGGAGGATCATTTCAGTTTTCTCTTATGGACTCATGGTCAGGCTAGGGGGTGAAAAAGGCAAGTGAACTTGGTTGTTTTGTTCTACGATTGGGTGGAACGTGGTTGTTCCATTTGTATTCCAACATCAGGTTTCAGATATGTATCTTGACTTTCATGCTTTTTCAATATTATGTTTGATTATTATTGGTTAGGAATGTGATGGTTTATTACAATTCAAGGATACTATATTGTTTTAATTGAAACGTGATGATGGTATATGTGTGTGTGTGTGTGTGTGTGTGATATCATCCATACATAAATAAAATAATTGTTGCATGTTCCTATTAATCATTAAATATGGTTATATATATATAAATGACTGTATATGCATATATGTTCTCATGCATAAAGGAATGATAAAAACTATTGTTATATTCCTATTGACCACTGAATTAGATAGATGTTGAATTTTTATTTGAAATCTGTACAAATACCTTAGAGAATAGACAGAACGAAATAACAGTCCATATGCATTCTTTATTTTAAATATAACCACAGGAAATAGTGACTCAGTAGTCTACAAGTATATTGCAAAAGTAGTTGTCAGATTTAATGAACCTTGTTCACAGTATTTACAAAACAACTTGTGTATTCAATCAACCATGGTTCAAATATTATAGTGGAGTACCATAGGCCAAAGAATCCATTACCACTTCTATTGTAGAAAAAATATAAGAAGGTGGCATAAAATATATATGCCTAGATCATAACTCGAATACCTTTCGAGCAAGATGTTTTCCTTGATCCACTTTCCTCGTATATATATAAACCTTCAAAAGAAGAAAGATAAGGGTTTAGTAAACAATATTGGCATGTTAATAAAAACTAAATATTAAGAATAAGTCAAATATAACACTTAGCTTGATTCTAGTGAAGAACCAGATCACCACAAGTTCTTGTGCAACAATCTGCCCATGATCTAGGAGAAGGAGGAGTGGACCCAAAATCGGTTGATGGGTACCCTCACAAAACAAAACAAGGCCCCATCATTAATTTAATGTAACCGTGCATAAATATTCACTTATAAAATAGAGAAAGTGAAAGTAAATAACTAGCATAGAAATAAACTATGTATAGAATGAGAAAACAAGAAGCACACTTTTATATTTCTTTGAACACTATGTGTTTTCACTTTTAATTTTTTTAAGAATCTAAATAGGTGCATAAAGATACGTCTGATGTGTTCACATGTTCAAAATGTAATGACCTCCTTGTTACGACAACCATACTAGTAATAGGTGCATTTTTTTTT
>ML805140.1:96740-117407 GCA_009831015.1 Picea engelmannii | reverse complement strand
TAATTAGGGGATTCGTTTTAAGAATTTCATCAGGCGTTAAGGTCTCAGGGTCATCTAGGTTGTCTCATCATCATCATCAATGCGATGTGCCCTTCAGGACGCACTACGTGCTCCAAGGGTGCCACTCGCCTTGTTTTCTTATGTTGCGCAACGTACCCTTCAGGATGCACCACGTGCTCCAAGGGTGCCACTCGCCAACTTGTGTTTCTTTTGCATGATGTTCCCTTCAGGATGCACCCCATGGTCCAAGGGTGCCACTCGCCGACTTGACTGTTTGGTAGACATCTATAACCCCTGGAGTCAACACTCCGCCAGGTGAACTTGTGGGAGACTAATGGATCTAAGGAATAAGGCCCCCGCCTTATTGCACGTCCCTTAGAATCATCGTGAGCGACTGTCGCAGTCTTCCCTCACGACATCGTGGATCCTCTCGAACTAGGTAATCATTAACCTACAGTTCGAGCCACGACGGGAGTGCTAGTAGGCTGTGCCAGGGATGCTGTCCACACCTCTCCCTCAACCTCTCTGGAAATCATGTGTGGCCCCTTTACTCCATATGTGAGTCTGGTCGGCAAGCTATTGTTAGCCTGCATCATCAACCATTGTGTCAAAATTTCAACAAGATATCAAAAATCAATATCAAATCATCAAAACAAAGCAATATCACCGTAAACGAATCAACCCAAATAGCACAGTCCCTGACTCAATCCGGAGTCCAAGGGGGTTCCACCGATGCCTCTGCATCCTCAAGGTCTGAAACCCTGCACACTCAATGAAACTAAGTCAATAGAACCTGTCTACATCAAGTCATAAAACATCATGTCGTCTATCAAAACGCATCATAATCAAGCATAAATGTATTAATATCAGAAAGGTCCAGATCACTTGCGAGCAAGTGTCCTCAAAGAATAAGTTTTGTAAGTGTGCCAGAGTGGGATGTTACATACACCCCCTCTTGGTCTAAACTTTGTCCCGAAGTTTCTCTGTATAAATGCCGAAATAAATCTACCACAATATCATAAGTACCACAGTATCATAATTCTATCTATCAAACAAAAATGAAAACTGCTGGCACATATCATATGCGTCCTCCCAGGTCACCGAGTGCAGACTATAACTGTCCCACTGGACCTTGACCTGTTCTACCGTTCGACGCCGTAACTGTCGAACGCGATGATCTAAAATGTGGACTGGCTCATCCGTGAGCGCTCCCTCGTCCGATACCTGCAAATAACTCATGTCAATCACGTGTGTCGGATCACTAATATAATGTCTCAAAACATATACATGAAAAACATCATGCATACGCCTCAAAGAATCAGGCAAGGCTAGTCGATAGGCCACGGGCCCCTTTCTCTCCATAATCTCGAAAGGTCCCACAAACCTAGGAGAGAGTTTAGATCCCTTTCCAAACTTGATCAAACTCTTATGCGGTTTTACCCGCAAGAAGACTTGATCGCCGACCTCGTAACTATGATCGACTCGGTGCACATCGACATAACTCTTCTGTCGATCCTGCGCTTATTTTATCCTTTGTCTTATGGTTTGCATTTTCTCTTCCATTTCTTGGATCGCTTTTGGTCCCACCAGGAACCTATCCTCAAGCCAATCCCAACTCAAGGGCGTCCGACATGGTCGCCCATAGAGAAACTCAAAAGGCGCCATCTTAATGGTGCTCTGGTAACTGTTGTTATAAGAAAACTCTACTAGAGGCAAGAATTCCTCCCAACGCTTTTGTTGGTCCACCACATACATGCGCAACATTTCTTCCAAGGTTTGGTTCGTACGTTCTATCTGTCCGTCAGTCTCTGGGTGATACGTAGTACTAAAATTAAGTTGAGTTCCCAAGGCCTCTTGGAAACTCGTCCAAAATCGTCCAGTAAACATCGATCCTCGATCGGATATAATCCTTTTAGGCACGCCATGCAGCCTCACAATCTCACTGATGAAAACTCTCGCTATGTCCAGTGCCTGATACATCGTACGCATAGGAATAAAGTGAGCACTCTTCATGAGAGTGTCTACTACTACAAAAATCGAGTCGTGTCTCCTTGCCGTCAGTGGTAATCCAACAATAAAATCCATCGAAATGACTTCCCATTTCGATTCCGAAATGGAATGGGGTGGAAGTAATCTTGTCGAGTGTCTATGTTCAGCCTTTACCTGCTGACACTCAAGACATCTAGCCACAAAGTTGACTATGCCAGCCTTCATTCCTTTCCAGAAGAAAAAGGGCTTAAGGTATGCCCTCATCTTCGTAACTCCCGGGTGAGCCATGTAAACTACTCTATGAGCCTCGCTCAAGATCAACATCCTCAACTCGTCGTTTGGCGGTACGTAAATCCAACCTCTAAACCTCAATAAACCATCGTTATCAAATGAATATCCCTCATATCGTGGTACCATCATAGTGTTTTGTCCGACAAAATCCTCGACTTTTTTGTACCAGTCATTGTCACGCTGTAAAGTTAGAATCTTTTCACGTAGATTCGTTTGAAGAGGCAACACCGAAAATATGTGTGGCCTCTAACTCAAAGCATCCGTCACTCGGTTCACTGTTCCCTTGATGTAATAAATCTCAAAGTCGTACTCGCTAAGCAATTCCGACCAACGTCGTTGTCGCGCGTTCAGGTCGCTTTGCATGAAAATGTGTTGTAGTCCACAATGATTGGTCTTTAATTCAAATTTTAGTCCAACAAGGTAGTGTCTCCAAACCTTCAAGGCATAAACGATGGCTAATAACTCCAAATCCTGCGTCGCGTAATTCTCCTCATGCCTTCTCAGTTTTCTTGAAATGTAAGAAATCACTCGTCCGTCTTGCATCAAGACTTCTCCTAAACCTTCTTTGGATGCATCAGTGCATACCAAGAAGTATACGTTCATGTCAGGGACCTTTAGTATCGGCGTTGTTGTCAACAACTCCTTAAGCCTTCGAAATTCTTCCGCGCATTTCTCAGTCCAAACAAACTTCTTGTTTTTCTTCTGCAATTCCATGATCGGACTTGCTATCTTCAAAAATCCCTTGAAAAACCATCGATAGTATCCGGCTAAACCCATAAAACTATGCACTTCTGTGACATTCATCGACGCAGTCCATTCCATAATAGCCTCAACCTTTGCTGGATCCATGGCGATACCTTCACCGGAGATGACATGCCCTAAGTAGTGAACCATGGATTGATAAAAAGAGCATTTCAACAACTTTCCATACAATTTGTACTGTCGCAAATACTGTAGTACCAAGCGCAAGTGTTCGTCATGCTCCTCCATCGTCCGAGAGTAGATCAAAATATCATCAATTAATACTTGGATGAACTTGTCCAAGTATTCGCGGAACACCCCATTCATCAAACTCATGAATACCCCTGGGGTGTTTGTCAATCCAAACAGTAAAATAGTAAACTCGTAATGTCCAAATCTGGTCTTAACAGCGGTCTTAGGGACGCCATCCTCCTTGATCCGTAATTGGTGATACCCTGATTGCAAATCGATCTTGGAGAACACCGTCGCACCCTTCATTTGATCGAATAGATCATCAATTCTTGGTAAGGGATACTAATTCTTGATCGTAGCCTTGTTCAATTGACGGTAGTCAATGCAAAGCCTCCACGATCTGTCCTTCTTTCGAATGAAAATAACCGGTGCACCCCACGGTGACACACTAGGGTGTATCAGTCCCAGGTCTAGCAACTCCCTCAGTTGCATTTTTAACTCTTGCAACTCCACAGTCCACATCCGATAAGGAGTTCTTGCTATCAGTTCGGTCCCTGGTTTCATGTCTATAGTAAACTCCAATTCTCTTTCTGGCGGCATCCTAGGCAACTCCTCTCGAAACACGTCTGCAAACTCCTTCACTACCGGAAGGTGTTCTAGACCTTCTGCTTCTCCTTTTTCGTTTAGCGCAAGGATCGCGTAAAGCTTGCACCCCTTGCGTATACTCTTTCATAACTGTAAGGAAGAGACGAACCTCAGGGATACTCCCTGGTTTCATCCTACAATCACACGTCTCTGTCCTTCATCATCGACCAAACTCAACCGTTTCATCTTACAGTTGAGTATCGCCTCATGCGATTCCAACCAATCCATACCAATCACAACATCATAAGACCCTAAGATCATGACATACAAGTTGAACCTCATGAAAAACTCTCCCAAGTTAAGGGCACAGCCCGTAACCTTTCCTCCAACCTTTTGTTTGGCTCCCGAAGCCATATCTACGAGGCTAAACGCGTCCTGTTCGACTGACTTTACCTTAATCCTTTTTAGCGCTGCACCAGCAATGAAACTCTCAGTAGCACCTGGTTCTATCAAAATACTAAGGTTCTGGTCAGCGACAGTACCTGTCGTCTCGAGCACAGTAGATTGGTGCTCTGCCTCGCGGTTATTAACCACCGCATGAATCCGATGGGCCTTGCCCATATATCCCACTGTAGCGGGTCCGACTGATCCGGATGCTCTGGTCCTCTCCACAGGATAGTCGCACTGGTAGTGTGGCTCCCCACACGTCCAACACCCCTTCTTCGGCCCAGTAGTCCTGGTACCCGAAGTAGAAGATGATGGCCCACTGGCCTGGAAACCTGGTCTGTTATGCTGAACAAGCCTAAACTACTACTACTGTGGGCGATGCTACTGTTTCTGATGTGGTCATCGATAAGGTGTCCGCTGTTGAGGCGGTGGTCATCGTGGTGTAGCAAAAGTGGATCCCCTCTGGAAGCCATGATATCCCGACGTATGTCTCGCCGGTGTCTGCTGCTGTGGCATACCAGATGAACCCTGCCCTGTTGGTCTCGATGGAGTCTTGGTCTGACCCCCGCTGATAAGCTCCTCCTCTGCTATGAGGGCCTTTTGGACAACGTCGTGCAAGGTTTGAGGCATCAAGATCCTAACCTTTGCACGTAGGCTGCCGTTATGGCCAAACACGAACTGGTTGACCTTGAGCTTCTCAGTGTTCAGGTGCGAAGAATACTGGAGCATCTCCATAAAACGTGCCTCATACTCGGGCACCATACGACCTCCATGTCGTAATACATTGAACTCATTGAGCTAGCGCTCAATGAATTCCTCTGAAAGATACCTCTCTCGGAACCGTTCCTCGAACAGTTCCCATGACATGTCTTCGACGACCATGTTCAGCTGCGGTAGGAGCGTCTTCCACCATAGAAGAGTGCTCCCCTTTAGTTGAAAGACCGCCATGCGGACCTTAATGTTGGAGGTATAATCGCGAAGTGCGAAGCACATCACCATATTATCCAACCATGCCTCGGCGGATGCATCGTCTGGGGCACCAAAGAACTCGGGAAATTTTACCTTCTCGAGTTCGCGGTAAATGCTACCTATAACGGCCGGTGCGCATGGTGAAACCTCAGCAGGTGCCAACGCCCTAGCCTCATCTCTGTCCAATCAGTTGATCAGAGCCTCGGACATGCGCTGAAAGGATCTCATCATCCCAATCATATCACCAATCGCTATCTGCTCCTGTCCGAGAACCTGCTCGCCTCCCTGGGGGTTAGACCCCTCAGGCGTGGATGCTGCTGGAGGCGTCACGCCCCCTCCCCTAGCACCCTGTCTTCTGCCTCCGCGGCGTCCTCTAACCATGATTACCTGCACACACCAATCAACTCAAACAACAACAAAATAATCAAATATAATCATGTCAACGAAAGCCATAGAGAATCCCAAGTTGCGGGTCGAACCCGCTCTGATACCATATGTAACGACCTCCTCGTTACGACAACCATTCTAGTAATAGGTGCAAATTTTTATTTTTTATTTTTTTTCTTTTTTTCTTTTGGTGTAAGGTGTGTGTGCGCGTGTAGAAGTAACAACACACTTGAATCTACGTCGCACTCAACAACCAACAGACGCAACCACGATGTTCAGCACAAGAAGACTGAAGGCACACAACGAGAAACTGCAACCATATACGACCATAGGCATAAGACGCACAACACAAACATTAAGACATACTGGGGGTGCACAGTAAGAATACAGAGGGAAGAATCCATGGTGTTAGGGTTACTATTTCTGCACAGGAAAGCAGGGCGTTTAGTCTTATGTATTCTCGAAAGAATATTAGACAGGCTCCTGGCCGACTGCTCAGGCATAAACTAGTAACCCGACCTAGAACAAGACACAAGCAAGATGAACACAACAAGAGGAACCCGTACTATCACAGTGACAACAAGAAGTAAACACCCCTAGACATAAGACGTACAACTAGCAGCTGTGAGCAGAAAATGACACTAGGTGTTACATACAGTACAGTCACAGACGGAAGAATCCAATAGTAGATTTTACCATTTCTGCACAAAAAAGTCAGGCTTTTAGTCTTATGTCTTATCGAAAGAAGATTAGACAGGCTCCTGGCCGACTGCTCGGGAAGAAACTAGTAATCTCTATTAGGTGTGTCGCAAGAGTGGAAACTGTGCCTTTAAACAACCCGAGACTCTTGATACGGCACTGGATTTCTTACACTGGAATTACACACAGACATATATACTAAGCTATAAGAGGTGTCTATATTCCGCCCGACACAGCCGACCCAACAACCCACTGTATACGATTAAGTACAACATAAACAAGAAGGACGACTACGACCTTGACGGAAGGCGCACGACAAGAAGGGCTCCGACAACGAACACCCAAGTTCAACATTAATTTAAATTCAACAACTTTCCTCATTTACTAAACTCAAAGTAATTTATGGTCCTTAGTTCAGTAAACCTCATATTTTATAATCATCATTAACTAAAGAATCAATCGCATGGTGATGAGACCACAAGCCATTATTTTTCATAAGATATCTAACACTAAATTTCATTCTAGTTTGTATGGTCTTATCATGACCCTTGCATAATTCAAGAATATAATTCAAAGCCATTACTCCTTCCACATCATCATAACCTTAATTACAGTAAAAATACCAAGGCCATATTACAATGTTACCGTAACTTGGMAAATTAGATGGCAATCAACARTACAATTATAGGTTAACTAACCCTACTTTTTATTTATCACAAGAACATTGCTTGACGTAATTCAAGAATAAATTAAAATTCATTACCCCTATGGTTTGCACTACCGCCTAAAACAAGGAGTTTCCCTCCTCAAACAATGCTAATTTTACATGTTAAAATAGCATTTTACATTTTCCATTAGAATAACAACATGTCACATGATTGCAAACCTTCCCTAAAACAATATTAATGCTTCTCTTGTATTGCACCTTACGTTCGCATTTTATACAGCCAGTTAAGTGACAACAAGTCACAGTGCAGCAAACTCTATAACCCTCATTAATACCGCATTTTGACATGGCATTTTATATTACAATTTATAATTGTCAATTGAATAATAGATTAACACTGCATAACGGATTTATATTGCAGTCTATAATTGTCAATTAGCGGATTAGCATGGCAGGTTATAATTGTCAAATTAACGGATTAGCATGGTAGATTATAATTGAATAACAGATTAACATTGCAGTTTATATTTTTTAGTTTCCACAAACTCCTCTAAACCAGATTAACACTGCATTTTAGTATTTCATTTCTATTGCTTACAATTACTGTAAAAATAATCTGAAGTCGCATACTGCCATGCTATCCGAAAACCATATTAGTACCGCAATCAAGATTACCTTTTCTATTGTATCTATATTAGAAAGAATCCACAGAATAGCAGTAACTAAGTCAATCTGAAAATCATGCCATAACGTCAATTTAAATGAACCTGCAAACATTATTTTATACAGTTTTCAACAAGGCCATTCGTACAAAAAGTAAAGGACCCCTTTCAAGTACTCGAAGAAAATGTTGAGATGCTTACTTGAATTTAAGAGGACACAAATACTGTAAACGTTTCTATCTATCAATCATTGAGGATTGTTCTGTTATAATAAATTGGAATAGTATTTAGAGGCGTGAAATGATAGGATTACACCACCATTGTGTCATAATGCATTTCGTTTGTTACTATGTAATGTTTAGATTCTATAATCTTGTAATTTATAGCATTGAAAAGTTAAGGGTTTAGGTGGACTGACAAAGTCACTTTTAAGAAAAATAAATATTAACAGTTTAGTCTTATAAATGAATTGGCAAAGTCACTTAAACACAGAGGTTTTAATTACCAGAAAAAACGTAGGGTAAGAGATACACGCGGGATTACCATTCCCCCACTGCACAAAGAATTTTAAGGGAAAGTCGTTGAGATTTAAAGGATGCACGAGCTAGTTCAATGGTCCTTCTCCCCATTCTCCCACAGAGAGGATTCGCCCCAGCAAGATAAAAAAAAAATGCCCATACACTACTACCCATTGTCAGTGATAAAAACGCCCAAAACACTATTGCCCACTGTCCATGATAAAAACGCTCAAAACACTACTGCCCACTGTCAATGAATGCCATTAAAAGAAACGCCCAAGATATAGAACAAAACACGGACCGTTTAAAACATTTAAACACAGATAAAAAACGCCCAATATCTCAGTAAAACGCAGAACAATCAAACGCCCCACACAAACAATGATTCAACGCATTTACGGCATTACACCCAACAATAGATTCCAACCATAGACTCAGTGAACTACAGACACGAAATTGCAGCAATAATAACCATAAACGCCATGCCAATGATTTTACATGACCACGAAAAGGGAAAAACGAAATGTCAAACCACAACCGAAAAACGAAATGCGCAATACCCCAACAGAAAAACGCACATAGTAAAATCCTTTCTCCCCCCAAAAAAAAACATGTTCTATCATCAACCACAGCAATGAAATACAAAAACGAAATTCCAGAATTCCAAATTCATTACAATCTCCCCAACAAATTCTCAGAACTACGTCGCAGAAAGCATTCCTACGAAATTGCCTATGAGTTTATCAGTAACACTTTACACAGTCCTAAATTATAACAACAATCATTTTATACAGTCCAAAATTACGGCAGAATGATTTTATACAGTCAGAGAAATGAATGAAAGGGGATATACAACATCAATAACATTTAAATTGCCGAATATAAAAATGCATTCTACTTCACCAATTAAAATCATACAGTTTCCTAACGCCCGCTTCGGAAGACAGCCCACGCTCCGTGCCGCGTCCAGCTCGCCGATCGTAGAGACCTCACCGGTAACTCCCAGCCAATCTCTAGGGGTACTCTGCTTCCCCCTTAGCCCCCCGAGCTGCAAAGGGGCCACACAAGATCTAGAGATAAGACTAGCCTCTCAGCTCGCCTCCACAACTGAGCTACCACTCTAATACAACTGAGAATTTCCCAACTCCTCACAAGAAAACAGTCAAGCCACAATCCGGTAGCGTAACGTTACGCTCACCATTCATCCCCTTCTTCCTCCTTTTCCCCTTCTTTTATAGAAATTTGAGACCCACCTACTTTCCCTAAACCATTATTAATTTAATTTTTAATAAGAATCCTCTAAAAATTCTTTGTTTTCCAAGTGTCACTCATCCCCCATGGTTCTCTGAAATTATTTTCTTTAATTTAAATAAAAGACTCATTTCCCTCACCCCCCCTAAAGTCGCTCCTTAAATTACTCCTAGGGTTCCTAGATCCCCTCTCATGCTTTTAATAACTTTCCTAAAATGAAGTTGTTGATTTTTAGTAACTCCTTAAATGTTGATTCCTTTTTTCTTTTTACCCTAGGTCCCCTACTTTCCATTATTAAGTTTCCTTTATTACAAGTTTCCTATTTCTATTACTTATTTCTCTCTTATTATTATTATTATTATTTTTTTATTTTTTTTTGTTAAACCCAAAATGATAAATGCGCTTAATAGTCTTTTCAATATATTTTTAAAATCCTAACTTTTATACTCCCACACTTTAATTAGTTTTTATTTCTTCTTATCATTTAAAAACCATGGGTTTCAATTAATTTATCTCCCTCATTACTTTACCCCCCTTTAATTTAAGAAGACTTTAACTAACACTAGGTGGGTTTTAGTTTACGTCCTTAAGTTTTTTTTTTTTTTTTTGGAGGGTCTTCTCTTTAAGGCTAATCAAATTTTTATCTTAGAGATGTTTTAATTTAGGTTTAGATTTGAACTGGGTGACAATTAATTAGGGGAGTCATTTTAAGAATTTCATCAAGCGTTAAGGTCTCAGGGTCATATAGGTTGTCTCATCATCATCATCAATGCAATGTGCCCTTCAGGACGCACTACGTGCTCCAAGGGTGCCACTCGCCTTGTTTGCTTATGTTTCACGACGTGCCCTTCAGGATGCACCGCGTGCTCCAAGGGTGCCACTCGCCAACTTGTGTTTCTTTTGTGCGACGTGCCCTTCAGGATGCACCCCGTGCTCCAAGGGTGTCACTCGCCGACTTGACTGTTTGGTAGACATATATAACCCCTGGAGTCAACACTCCGCCAGGTGAACTTGTGGGAGACTAAGGGATCTAAGGAATAAGGCCCCCGCCTTATTGCGTGCCCCTTAGAATCATCGTGAGCGACTGTCGCAGTCTTCCCTCATGACATCGTGGATCCTCTCGAACTAGGTAATCGTTAACCTATAGTTCGAGCCACAACGAGAGTGCTAGTAGGCTGTGGCAGGGCTGTTGTCCACACCTCTCCCTCAACCTCTCTGGAAATCATGTGTGGCCCCTTTACTCCATATGTGAGTCAGGTCGGCAAGCTATCGTTAGCCTGCATCATCAACCATTGTGTCAGAATGTCAACAACATATCAAAAATCAATATCAAATCATAAGAACAAAAGAATATCACCGTAAATGAATCAACCCAAATAGCACACTCCCTGACTCAATCCGGAGTCCAAGGGGGTTCCACCGATGCCTCTGCATCCTCAAGGTCCGAAACCCTACACACTCAATGAAACTAAGTCAATAGCACCTGTCTACATCAAGTAGTAAAACATCATGTCATCTATCAAAACGCATCATAATCAAGCATAAATGTATTAATATCATAAAGGTCCAGATCACTTGCGAGCAAGTTTCCTCAAAGAATAAGTTTTGTAAGTGCGCCAGAGCAGGATGTTACACAAAAGAGGCACATAAAAGTTGTGATCTATGTATTTTTTCCTTTGAACCACAACAATTAAATAACAGTATAGTAAGAACCAAATCCCTCTTGACAGAGAATTGTTTTATAACCATAGGATTAATACTGGTGTGTATATCTATTTACACAGAGGGTAGATTTGCGAATTTCAACAAAGTATATAATTACACAATGCATAAATATACAAAATTCCTACAAAGGATTAAGACTACTATATATATTTACGCAGAGTATAAATCACGAGTTCCACAGAATGGTGTAATACATAGAGCATAAATTACGATTTACATAATGTTGATATATATCTTACACAGTGCGTAATTATGAATCCCCATAGAGGGTAAATAACGCGATTTGCATACACATAGCATAAATTACAAATTTCACAGTGTTGATATATATTTTACATAGAGAATAATTACAAATCCCCACAGAGGGTAAAAACGATATTTGCATACACATAGCATGAATTAAGATTTACACAGAGAGTTAGTATATTTCACACAGAGTGTAGTTAAGAATTCCCATAGAGGGTTTCATACTGCTATTTTACAGTGGGTAAATAACGGACTTTCCCAAGGAGGATCGATTTTGTTGTATATATATTATCATTATACACATGAATAATTTACGAATTACCATAGGGTTAAGTTTTTCTACTTATGATATTGATGTGTAATACACAGAATGAAAATCAGAAACAAGGGGTTGATATTGTCACATATAGATATTATTGATATTACCCAGAATGCAACTTGAGGACTTTCCCACAGAGTGTTAATGAATATATATATATATATATATATATATATATATATGTGCGTAAATGGGAAATAGAAAAAATCCTCTACAGAGTTTGATAACAGACAAATCGAGATAATAATTGTCAGCTTAGAAAGTATCAGAATTATTGGGACGAGTTCTAGAGCATAGGTTTAATAGGGTGATAATGGTGAAAAGAGATAGACCAGGGTTCAACCCTTAGAATGTTCTGACGACAAAAAGACCGTAACGAGTATGGGGAGAAGAACAATAGTCCACCGAGGGGAAACACCAATAACCTCCAGACCTGAACCTTAAACATAGAGGAACCCTAGAAGAAATAGGCTTAAGGTGGCGCAACAATAATACATTGTAAATCCTCAACAGAGAGAGAAAACGGGGAATCTGTTCATACACCTCTCTTATATTACATTGCATAAAAAAAAGTATTCAATCATGGATAAAATGGATAGCATGGATAGAAACAAATTTATTTTTCTTACCTTTCACATGGAAGAACTAGAGATGTGTTTCCTTCCCCATCTTTTACCAGGGTCGAGCTTCCCCAGGTCGTCGACCATACAGAGCAGGGCAATGTTAGCATATAGCACAGAGGCCATTTTCGCATACAACGCAGAGATAAAATGTTCAATACCAAAGGGGGTGAAAAAAATGACTGATTGTGACCTCGAGGGCGTCATTAGAGGAGTAAACGCAGTAGGTACCCATCAGTACTGCTATCATTTAAAGGCATGGAGATGGCGATCCTGCATTTGGCGTATATTCCAAAGTGTCAAGTTTGGGAGGTATGATACATGCCTCCCATTAATTAAATAGCTAGAGGTAAATGCATGCAGACCCAACCTGTCAGCCACCATTAAAAGAATATTCCAAACTAATTTATTACATATTCATGTCACTAGTCGGGTAGGGTTAGGAACCATTTTAGTTATGGTTTATGCTAGTTACACTATACAAAGAGTATATGATGTTAGGGTATGCACATTTTAATATATATGTTAAACGATAGGTATTTTGTTGGAGATAGTGTTAGTGCTATGTTAACATGTAACAGTCTGTGTGTTAAACGATAGGTATATCATTTAGGCTAAAGTCTTACATTGTGATAGTATCCATATAACAATTTATTTGTTAAACGATAAGTTGTGATTAGTGTTAGTGTTATATGTTAAACGATGAATTGTGGATAGTGTTAGTGTATAGTATCGATGTGATAGGTCATATGGTAAACAATATATATATATATAAACACAGAACTGAAACTTAAACACAGAGGAACCCCAGAAGAAACAGGCTTAAGGTGGCGCAACAATAATACATTGTAAATCCTCAACAGAGAGAGAAAACGAGGAGTCTATTCATACACCTCTCTTATATTACATTGCATCAAAACAAAGTATTCAATCACGAATAAAATGGATAGCATGGATAGAAACAGATTTATTTCTCTTAGCTTTCACATGGAAGAACCAAAGATGTGTTTCCTTCTGAGGCAGGAGCATCACCAACGTCAAGCGAGCGTGGGGCAAGCGCCAATGCATTTTGGGCACATGATGAATTGTTTAAAAACTTCTGAAGATGGATGTACCAAATGTAAATGTAATAGTTAAGGAGAGGCGTACTTATAGATTGTAATCAGACCTTGAGCGACCTGCTCTCGTCTGAAGGAATAAGAAGGAATTTATGTTAGTTAATATTAGTAGGTATCTTGGAATTCTCAGATTTGACTGTTTTAGGAGCAGAGGGAAAACGGATATAGAGACCCTCATTGTATTATTGTATGATAGTAAAGAACATTAGCAAAAAAAAGAGCATAAAGAGATGGAGTAGAGAAACTGTGTTTGAAAACCACCCATGTATAGAGATTTGAATTAATAGAAAGAGCTCTGATTCAAATTCATGGCGTTGTATTTGTTTCTTGCATGTGTATGATAAATGGTATGTTCATGGTTTTACTCTTTCTGTTATACATTTTCTTTCTATGCTGTGTATGAATCATTTCAGGGTTATGTTTGAAGTCTGAGAGATAAAGAGTTAGGAAATGAGTTTCAATTGTTTCTTTGTCTGAGTGAGAGTTCCTGGAAGGAGTGCAGTTGAATTGTCTGCAAGGAGTGCATTCACAAAGGGTTTGGAGGTTTGTCTCTAAAAATTCAGATAGGATAGCTTTGTCCTCATTTCCTCAAAAGTGCAGTTAGGCACAGAAGCCCTGCAAAGTGTGCACAGGCCAAGTGAATCTTCAGGGGTTTGTAACCTGAATGACTTGTTGAGAGACTACTGCTACAGGGAGTGCGTAGAGTCGAAGGGAGTTCAACACTTGAAAGTGTTTGAAGGTCTACCACAAGGAGTGCCACCAGGAGTTTTTCTGAAAGATTCGAAGTCGTGGAAAACCTCATAAGGGTTTGAACCTTCGAAGTCGTCGAAGGGAAGAAAGAGGCTAAGTGCCTTGAAGAATTGAAAGGAGGTGTAGAGACATCGTGCTGCAGGAGGACAAGTTCCACACAGAGAAATATTTTGTTTAAATTTCGCGGAAGTTCTCAAGGGAAGAGACAGATGGTCAAAATTATCCATAAAGAATTTGCAAAGTCCCACCAACCGTTCGATCTGATAGAGAAGCAAGGGGGTTACGACTGTTTCCAAAGGTTCAATCTCAGGAGGACCTGAACCGTCAGACCTCACTTAGATACCCCTCAGCCGTGGAATCTGACAGGAGTTGCACGGGGTTTAAACCCTCGCAAGGAGAGCGAAATTCTCGAAAGGCATTGGGATATCGAGACTTCAGAATTCGGGATATCAAAAGTCTTGAGGACAGGAGATTGGGTCACTTCATAGTGAAAACTCTGAATTTGATCTGAGCCGCCCATTCATTAGGACACATGGTGGAGATCAAGAGTCCGTCGACATTTTGCATGTCAGGACTTCGGGGATCAAGAGGACAGGATGTGGAGCATTTCGACATTTATTTCGCAAAATCGCGAAATGATTGAGGACCATCCATCATAGGAGGACGCATGGCAGAAATCCAAGAGTTCGAGGAAAATCCCGATAGGCAAGTCAATAAAGATTTTGGGGTTCGTGGAGCAAAGTTGCATGACATCGCAACTTGCGAAAGCCAAAAAGCTGAAATTAATATCGAGATTCAGGAATTCAAAGTTTGTGTTGACATGAGGTTTTGGCATTGAGAGTATCGAACTCCTGATATGTGAAAATCGCGCTGACCATTGGATCGAATGGGGAATCACAGTCATCGACTTCTTTTGGTGACCGAACATCGGAGTTTCGGTAATGTGGGAATAGGGATTTCAGAGGTTGAGGGGATGAGTTGCATGACATTGCGACTACCAAAATCACGATAAGGAGAAAGACGAGATAGAGAGAGGAAAGAAAAAGTGTCAGAATTTCGGGTTTCGGGGGTCTGAGAAGACAAGACACTTGGCCACAGGACTCGCGAAAACATGAAGTGCGATCTTCCGAAGTATAAGGGGAAAATTTCTCAAGGTTGTTTGTGGGTGCAGATTTCTCGAAAGGGAAATAGAAGGGCCAGTTGAGCACTTTGGGCCAGAAGAGAGAAAAATATCTTGTGCAGATCTTGATCTGTAGATCTAGGAGAAGGGGGTCTGCTTCACCTTCCCCATTTTTTACCAGGGTTGAGCTTCCCCAGGTCCTTGACCATACAGAGAAGGGCAATGTTAGCATACAGCGCAAAGGCCATTTTCACATATAGCATAGAGATAAAATGTTGGAAGACCAAAGGGGGTGAAAAAAATGAACGATTGTGACCTCGAGGGCCTCATTATAGGAGTAAACGTAGTAGGTACCCACCAGTACTACTGTCATTTAAAGGCATGAACATGGTGATCCTGCATTTGGCACATATCCCTAAGTGTCAAGTTTGGGAGGTATGATACATGCCTCCCATTAATTAAATAGCTAGAGGTAAATGAATGCAGACCCAACCTGTCAACCACCATTAAAAGAATATTCCAAACTAATTTATTGCATATTCATGTCACTAGTCGGGTAGGGTTAGGAACCATTCTAGTTATGGTTTATGCTAGTTACACTATACAAAGAGTATATGATGTTAGGGTATGCACATTTTAATCTATATGTTAAACAATAGGTATTTCATTGGAGATAGTGTTAGTGCTATGTTAACATGTAACAGTATGTGTGTTAAATGATAGGTATATCATTTAGGCTAAAGTCTTACATTGTGATAGTATCCATACAACAATTTTATTTGTTAAACGATAAGTTGTGATTAGTGTTAGTGTTAGGCATTGACTCCTAGTACTAGTTATCATCCTCAGACGGACAGTCAGACTGAAATAGTCAACAAATGGGTGGAAGGCTACCTTAGAAAGTACGTAGCAGGACAACAGAAAGCATGGGTCAGATGGTTGCACTTGGGAGAATACTGCTACAACACCACACATCATGTATCCATAGGCATGACACCCTTCAAGGCTTTATATAGCTATGATCCCCTTTCCTTTGTGGAGATTGCCTTTGGGGACAGCAGGGCACCCATGGTGTAGGATTGGGTGCAACATAGCCAAGACATTCTCAGGGAATTGAAGGATCATCTACAGAAGGCACAAAACTAGCAGAAGGTCCAAGCAGACAAGTACAGAGTTGATCAGACTTTTGAGGTTGGCGATTTAGTCTACTTGAGGCTGCAACCTTAAAGGGAGGCTTCCATTAAAACAAGCGGAGCAGAGAAACTACATCCACATTTCTTTGGACCCTAAAGTGTTAGCAGGAGGATAGGGGTCGTAGCTTACGAGCTGGAGCTTCCACAAGGTGGCATGATTCACAACGTTTTTCATGTCTCGTGCCTTAATAAATCCCTCGGTCAACACATCAAGCCTATTGAGGTATTACACCCCATGGATGAGGAGGGACAACTTGTTTTGATTCTGGAGGAGGTACTAGAAGTCCGAGAGAAGAGGCTCAGAAACCGAAGCATCAAGGAGTACCTGGTCAGTGTAACGAACCGCCTCGTTACGACAACCATTCTAGTGACAGGTGAATTTTTTTTTTTTTGAAGTGTGTGAGTGCGTATGTACAAGGAAACAACCAGGATGAACATGATAACATGACCAGGATGCATGATACATAACCACAAGAATAAATAATGATCATACGACAAGGCAAAACTAACTGATAAATACGACTGACCTCCTGCCCCTCCTACCCTGCAAGGTTAGGACCTCCATGACACATAAGCAACGCTCAAGCCCGGTTTCCCATCGTCTTTAACCATTTAAGGTCTCAGGGATGGCGACTATTCTGAGGAACATGGAGGTGTCTACATCCCACCCGACACAACACACCAAACCACCAACTGAATATAATCAGGAACAACGTAAATAAGAGAACGATTACGCCCCTTACGGATGGCGCGTAACAAGAGGACTCTGACCACAACCCAAATTCAACATTACTTAAATGAACAACAACCCTTATTACAAACTCCGAGTAAATTAATGCATAAGAATCCGGGCATTCCACTGAGGATGTCTCAACAATGTCAAGAGACTACACCGATATCACAACAAGATAACAATATCCTTTCCCTTCTATTACAACAACAGTGAATAATAATAATCATACGCTTCAACTCTAATCTTGCCATCTTGTTTATAAGGTAGGAAGACACAAATTCCTATTCAACAATACATTACAAATGTGAATCTATAACAATAATTCCCTGACATTGATATGCCTTAACATTCTTCCTTCCCTAAACTAAAATTATCATCATATTGGAATACATGAATAAACCATCCTATTTAAATGACATGATATAACAAATACCACATTTAAATAACATTATTTAAAACAGTGTTTTTTTTAAAAGGGACTCAAAATAAGGATAGTTAAATATCACATCTAAAATATCCACATTAAAGGTACAAGTAACATCATAATTAATTTATTAGTCCCTAATGTCAATGTAAAATAACATAACCTTGATAATTACAAAAGAATTTAATACATCAATAACAAGTAACTTCATAATGAACATTACAATACCTTCCCATATAAAAAGGGCAAAGGGTAAGATGACATATTAAAATGAGGACAATTTAGAGGGACTTCCTTTTCAGATATATGATAAGATAAAATAACAATTAAATATATATCGATTATTAAATTTACATTAAATGCTTTAATATCCATGTTACTACCCTGTTTTTTTTTGGAACCTTTAGCAATACTTACATAATGTAAAATAATGCATTCTGTTATTTTAAATGAGAGGACAATTCTTACACTTTTGTAACCTCACAAGACTAACATATTACTGTAAACTAAGTAGTAAGGTAGCATCATAATCGATGACCCCATACGACTACAATTAATGAACCCGCTAATCAATCAATATTTAAGTGGTGATTTAAACAGTTTGGTACTGCAGTCTTAGATGTTGTTGAAGGTAAAATGAGTCACATTACCATAAGTTGTCCGTAAAATATTATCAATGCATCTTGTAAATGTTGTTTGTAGTGCGCTAACATATAATACGTTACCCTCCCTTATTGCATGCTATAAGTCCATTCAATCATACAACGAACGAGGGAAAATAATTCATTGTATTTGACAACCCTGTGTAAAATATGCACAGGCAACATTATTGCAAATGTGTTCCGAAGGAATAAACAGTCCAAAAAATCGAAGGCTTCTACCCTATAATTACGAAGGGCAAATTCATTTTTTTTTTAAAACAGATCGTTCGTTATTGTACTCCAGGGAATGTCAAGTCCAGTTGCGTGGAGGAGAAGGAATTGGTTAACCGGAACGAAATCTTTACCGAAGTAGCACAGGAACCGCAACGTTTAGATGATCAATACCCAATACATAAATTAAGTACAAACTACTGACTGCCATGGTCCATATCCCAGAAAGGAAAAACATTAAAAATTCGTTGTAAATGGACAGTTGCAGCCTCATTTAAAACTTTCGCATAACTCCATTATGGAAGGCTTCCGTGAGTTTTTTTTGTTTAATCAAAATGTTAAGGGATGCTGTCAGAGCTTAAGCATGCTCTGACGATCAAGCACACTGAAATCCGAGTATTCCAAATCCGGCCTAAATCCTACCACAGAACCCAAATAGAAAAGAAATTCAGTCATCCGCTATCTTGTCATAAAAGCCAAATGGAGGAGTAGGTAACGCAGTATGAAAAGGTTTCTTACTAAATGGAAACATGAGGGCGTGACTGTCATTACAGAGGTGCACCAATCAGTTGCAGAGGGACAATGATTTCTATCATGGCGCATGGGCGGATTTAAAGGTTTAAGATTCGGTTCAGGCCGAGAATATCACTCTGCGTTAAGGGATAAAGGAAGAGAAACATTGTTGGGAATATTCGTGTTCCTTCTTGGGCGTGTAATGAGTCGATTTGCAAAGTTTACTTACAGTAAAACTGGTTAGCGTTACCTTCGCGATTCCTTGGATTCAGTATGGTTTACTCTCCATAGGGACAACGATACAAGCAGAAAGGCCATCTTCCAGTGTCTCTGATGGTAAAAACACTGTATCTACATGTGTAGTTCAGCACCAGGGCATACTGTTTATTTCATTAATCAAGGACAATGAAGAGAAGGATGTTCATAGGTAGTTTAAATAGATAACGGCAATGCCAGAACTCGATCGTTCGCTGCACCCTCAGAGACACTAAAATAAAAATGGGCACACTACTTCTAGTAGCGACAGTCCTGAACCCTAAACTCCCAACAACTTGACCATTAAGCAGATCGGCAAGGTTTTCTTTAATAGTATCCTGAAAATTTGCAACGAAGAGGTTTGAATGTCCAAGGCCGGGGTCATGGGCTCAATGCGTGAACTAAATTTCAGTGGGCGCCAACAAACATGGGAACAAAAATGAGAATAAGCCGTAAGGAATTATCATCTAGTAATTGTGGAGGTAAGTAGCTTTTTAAAAAGGTAGGTGATAGCAGTAAGAAATTTTTTATCTTGCAATAGCCGAGGTAAGTAACAGCTGTAAAATATGCATATATGTTTCAACCGGAGGTCCTATAATATCTGATCAGTTCTACGTCACACCCAAGGAACCTATAGACTATAAAACTGTACAAGATTTGGAAACAAGTATACTTTTCAAATAAAAACAGCAGCTACAGCAAATACCTTCGTGCTCGCCGAGTAAATAAATAAAATAGCCAACCATACCATTACATCGGTATACAAATCCTAGCATAAGTTGTAACACATTCCGATCTATTATTAAAAAAAATATGTACATACCGTTGTCTTACGCCCGCATTGGAAGACGTCTCGCGCTCCGTGCCGCGTCCCGCGCTCCTTGCCGCTCCCGCTTACCGACCGCTGAATGCTCACCGGTACCTCCCAGCCAACGCTAGGGGTACTCTACTTCCCCCTTAGCCCCCCGAGCCACAAAGGGGCCACACAAGAACCAGAAATAACACTAGCGTCTCAGCTCGCCTCAACGGCTGAGCTACCACTCCAACAAAGCTGAGCTTACACCCAACTCCTCACAAGAAAATCTGTCAAACCACAATTCGGCAGTGTAACGTTACGCTAACCGTTCATGCCCTTTTTCCTTCCTTTCCCTTTCCTTTATAGCCAAATGAGACCCACCTACTTTCCTGATCATTAATTAATTAATTTTTTTTTTGACAAAACCTCTAAACAATCTCTGCCGTCCAAGTGTCACTAAACCCTAGGGTTCTCCAATAATTAATTTTTGTTTAATAATTAAAAGTCTAAATTCCCTCACACCCCCAAAATCGCTCCTTAAATTTCTCCTAGGGTTCCTAGATCCCCTCTCATGCTTTTATTCAC
>ML805140.1:80737-96245 GCA_009831015.1 Picea engelmannii | reverse complement strand
TAGTAGGCTGTGGCAGGGCTGCTGTCCACACCTCTCCCTCAATCTCTCTGGAACTCATGTGTGGCCCCTTTACTCCATATGTGAGTCCGGTCGGCAAGCTAACGTCAGCCTGCATCATCAACCACCATGTCAGATCATGAAAACAACACATCATAAAATCAATAGCATAACATCAAATCGAAACAATATCACCATAAATGAAACAACTCAAATACCCCACTCCCTGACTCAATCTGGAGTCCAAGGGAATTCTACCGATGCCTCTGCATCCTCAAGGTCCGAAACCCTGCACACTCAAAGAAACTGAGTCAGCAGCACCTGTCTACATCAAGGTAGTAAAAACATCCTGTCATATAACTTAACGCATCATAATGAGAGAAAAAGTTTTATCATCATAAAAATCCAGATCACTTGCAAGAAAGTGTCCTCAAATAATAAGTTTGGTAAGTGCGCCAGAGCGGGATGTTACAGTCAGGTGGAAGGATTTACCCATTGAGGATGCCACTTGGGAGCAAGGACACATTGTAAGAGAAGTAGGTTTGGAATTGCTTGTGGACAAGAAATTTCAAGAAGGGGAGATTGTAATGTCCCCCACCTCTTAGAGAGGTGATGTGGAGACTCAATGGCCTGGCCACCCCCACTAGGTCATAGTCTTACACTGATGGGGGAAGTCAGGGAGGCTAAAGTTATATTTTTGAGTTGATTTAAGAAAGGAAAAGGGATTAAGGGTAAAAGATAACTCAATAGAAGAATAGAAGATTAACCCTGGGAGTTAACCTAACTCAATAGAGAATTAGAAGGAAACAAGTATAAGTAAGAGGTTGGGGTGCATCTATTAGGCATTTGGGTTTTGGATTAGCATTTGCTATTGCTCTTGAGCATTTAGTTTGGGGGTTTTGTTGTACAAACCCTTGTGAGAAACTCAATGGTGAAATATCCACTCACCTTGTTCCGCGGCTTTCTCTCGGGGATGAAAGACTCCTCCACACCATTCTAGTCTTATCCCATCTTCATTTAGTGATTCAGAATGTAGTAGGTTGTACTTTTATTGTGTTTCTAGCAAGGGCGCACCATCATCTAGAGGGAGGTTTGATCCAGCTTATCCTGAGGGCCTGGGGCCATTCTGAAGGTTGGTCTTTGTTTGCAGGAACAGGACCATCAGTTTGAGGGATTTTCTGGAGGGTTATCATCATTCTACATTTGTCTACAGATTGGGATGTCTTGGAGCCATAGGGGACATCCTGTGATTCAGTAAAACTTAGATCTATGGAGATCTGCTTGAGATCTGAGTCCGAAACTTCTCCCATGGGATTCTCATAGCCCAATCTATATTCTTAGAGAGTTTTAGAGAATTTGGAGGCCTCCTTCATCAGGTCCGAACCAAATAGGGATTCAGTCATCCAGTGGGGCACACCATTCAGTGGGGGAATTCATATCTACAGGGTTTGAGAGTGGATTTGGGAATTTGGACATATGGGTTGTCCTTACAGTTGCCCAATCTATCATTTGGAATATTTATTGGGATGATTGGACACTTTTGGTAGCAGGGACGAATTATTTAGGGCTTCAGCATTCTAGCAGGGCATGGCACTTTCCAGCTTGGAGGTTGAGCATTAGTATGACTCAGACCTACTTGATTCAATCTTCATTGTATATCCAGCCTTTGGAGGCTTATTTTGTATTGTCAGGAGCATTTTGTAGAAGCTCATGTCTATTTCTTGTACGACCATCTGAGGATTATGCCAGATCGGCCATCTATTGTATTGATCTTACATTGCTCATAATAAAAGGTCAGATCTTTGCTTGTTCTTCTACATCTTGAATACATTGTGATCTTCATGTGTTGTTGAATCTTGTATGCACTTAATAACTCAATAAATACCTGTACATCAATAGATCAGTAGTAGTTATTGATTCCAAGAAAGGATTTGGCTTGGGATCATTACATACCAGCATAAGATTTCCTTGGTCAGGTATACTACTAGATGTTTCTTCAATTGTTGGAGGGACCTGCTGTGTCGTATCACCAAAGAATGTTGTAGACAACACTGGTTGATCTACTGATTGTCCATCAGAATTCACTCTTAATGCCCTTAGTCTCCCAGCTATGTGAGAGGATGTTTCTGATTCAGCCTTTGCTATAATCTACTGGATGTAGGTCTTTCTTCCCAAATCTGGTCCTCCCCTCTTTGGGGCTCTCCCTCTGCCCCTGTTATTTGGTTCTTTTTTCATACAAATGTTGGTATGATGGAAGATCTTGGTATTAACCTACAATGAGTTTAGTCTTGAAGTAAGGTGTCAAAGGACCATTCCTTCCACAAGACGAAAGAACTTACAAAAAGAAAGGCGGCTAAAAAAAACAAGAGCCTAAGGTTTAGGGCCTGGAGCAGGGCATCAAAGGACTCCTCCCTCCCCAGGACAAGAACCAGGAACAAACACACACCACAAGAAGACCTAATACTTTCCAAATCTGAAGCAAGGCATCAAAAGACTCCTCCCTCCCCAGAATAAAAGTTAGGATTTCCCAAAAAAAGCACACAAGGGTTTGAAATAAGTAAATCTAACTCAGGGTCTAGAGCAGGGTGTCAAAAGACTCCTCCCTCCCCAGGAGAAGAGAGTGGCCAAAAACGGAAAATAAAAATAAATAAAAACAAGTGGAAAGAAAACCTACGATGAGGACCTGAAGCAGAGTGAGAAAACTCATTCTCTCCCCAAGACAAGAGATTGACCCTCTGGTTGGTCTGGATCATTGTCTTGCACCTTGTTAGCCTCCCTGGAAACAACGCCAAAATGTTGGTGTCCATGTATGAATGATTTATTCACCCTTTTTCCTACATTAATTTATCAATCCGGGTGTGTATCCTTTCAAGGCAATGCGCAAGGTATATGCAGGGGAAAGAGAACAATCTGTTCTGACCAAGGGTTCACGATTAAGATTCAAAACATTGTTGTGAAACTAGATCAATTACAACTTCAAAAAAGCAATCATAAGAATTAAAACACTGTAACAACAAGCATAAACTAATAAATGATACACACAGGAGGATGTAGCACATGATCAGAAGAGCGGGCCCAGCTCTCTAATCAGGGTTGCGTTAGTCACAATGAAGATTAAAACAAAAAAATAGATGATACTTTATTAATCTGAAAAGGGGTATTACAATATCGATGGGGGAATCCCCAGTTACAGGAATAAACTGTCTTTTATGCATGGAGAGGGAGAACAACCTCTTTCCCCAAAACATGGTAACCATATCCCCATAAATTCACATTAGTTGGAATAACAACAATACCAGATAGACAAGATCAGTAAGATGCCCAAGAATGGTTCAGGGATCTGTGACTCCAGTTGTGCGGCCTCTTTACGGCTGGTCATTGCTATGAATAGCAGATTTGCTATAGGATGTTGAAGCCCTGGTTCTTGTTCTCTAGAAGCTGCGGTCAAGAATTCATTTTAGTGCTGCGAATAGGAAAAATTCTGTGACTTTATTTCATTAATAAAATATTCCAATAGACAAGGCAGGGGTATTTACCTTACAGGTTTAGCATAGTAAACATAGGTAAATAAGTGCAAAAATGTCAAAAAGGGTAATGGAAATGCAGCAGAAAGATAGCCCGATTTGGTGCCCAACAATTTCTCTGTTCTCTCCTTATGAATGGTGTGTGAAACCTAAATGGGTGCATAGTATATAAATAAACGTATTAGTAACTCTCTCTTGGTATGTATCGAAAAATAGCTGTGATAAAAAGAATGCACCACATGTTGTCAACGACGAATATTCCCTTTTCTTGCGCCACCCACCCATGGCTCAACCACAGGGTTGGCCCCCCGCAACCAAGTCTTCCCTCAGACTCCTTGTTTACAAGCTATCTCTTAAATTTCAAATATTACTTACCACACTCTCATTTTATTTTTCAACAAAAGCAACGCAATATTGCGGTCCAGATTTTACAATGTTTTTATTTTCATTAAAAGCAAAGCAATATTGCAGTCCATATTTTACAAATTATTTATTTTCATTAAGTCAATGTGGAGTTGTACTAGGATACACCATCCTTTTTTTTGGCTTTTTATATAACAAAAAATTATGATATACTAAAATTGTCTAAATTTAAATTTATATTAAAAAAAAAAATTAAAAAAAATTAAGTTATTAAAACTTTTCGGAATTTAATATTTAATATGAAATAATAATTTTATGTAAAAATTATTCTCATTATAAATAGAATTTTGAAATACATAAATATTAAATATATTTAATTTAATAATATTTTTTTTAATTTCTAAAAGAAAATAAAAATACAAAATAACTTTATTTGTTTCTTAATAATAAAATAAAAACATGAAATATAAATATAAATATAGTTATAACTAAACTTATTAAAACATAAAATAAAAGTATAGTTATAACTAAAGGCATTGTTGTTACATTTATGACAACTTCTCATTTATAATTTTTTGACCTCACAAATGCCTATCATTAGGAAGACTTATCCTTTTCCATTACATAAAGTTATCATTCAGCTACACTTTCTTTCAAAATACTTATATTTTTTTCTTATTTTCTCAACTCTTCCATAGTCCCAAGTTGGTGAATACAATTACAATTACATTTCCATATAATTGTCAATAATTACTTTCAACATGTAAACTATAAAATTTTATTATATCATAGGTAATATATTTTAATATTATATTAATGATAATTTATACAATAAAAATAATTCTCTTTTATTTTATTGAAAATATTGTAATACTTGAATATCATGGCCAAGCTTGCATATGTAATATTAGAGTAACATGAGTTTCTTACAAAGTTTAGCTTACAAATTATCTTACAATGCCTTGTTTACCGTTTAATTATATTAAAACTCTTTCATAAGTTATGTTGTTTTCAATCTTTTTGCACTTGATGCTACAAAACATTGGTTGTAGGTTTTTAATAATGTGAATCTAGATTATAAAATGTATTCAAAATATTTTGATGATATTAAATATCAAGGTCGTATGGTTTTAATAATGCAAGTAGATTATAAAGTATATTCAGTATTGAGGATATTGAAAGAGTTCTACACATGAAATGATGTTCTTATTATATGAGGTTCTCATATTATAAATAAAATCCATTGGATGCCTTGATCTATAACACCTTGAATACCATTGCACCACTTCTCAACAAGTGAATGCATATGGTATGTTTGTTGTGTGTACGAGGAATAATTCCCTCAATCCCTTAGACACCTTGCATTTACGAATGCCAATTTTCCCAAGGAGACAATTCATTTGCTTGTTGATGCAAGGAAAATGACATGGAATGTATTTCATCCAACCACACTACTTTGGGCATGGATGGTCCTATATTGGATTTGATTCCTAGATATATGCTCCCTTAGTTATGGCCTCAAACAAAAAATTCATTCAAAAACTCAATGATTAATATGATTATGTAATTCACGCCAAGTTTTGCATTTTTCTGTGTTCTTCATTTATAACAAGAGAAATAAATATCCATTGCCAAGATTCATTTATATTTGGACTAGATTTACAAAACACATCTTGAAACCATCTAGTGGGACCTAATGATAATGGGTAAGTAAATCTCCCTCTATGCTTCACATGTCCTACATATTTTCATGAGTCTTGGTCACATCTCCGTGTATGACATGAGTGACCTACTTGTGTAGCAAATTACTCAAAATGGAACCAATCTACCACTTTGGTGGTCTTTTCCAATTGTAGAGACCCTTTGACTAAAGGAATAGTTATAACGAATACTTCATTTTGGATGATAAAGTCTAATTTATAGAAATAAAAGAGTCTTAGATGAGAACTAATTATTATTCTCATTTATTACTTCACACATATTGACCAAAGTTATTGAATGCTTATCTTATTGATGGTATTTATATTCATATAATATAACTTCAAATTGACAACTTAGTGAATTTGTGTAAGACATGAGTGACCTACTGTGTAGTAAACTACTAAAAAAGGAACCAGTCTCCCACTTTGGTGGTCTTTTCCAATGTCTTCCACTATGGTCATCTTTTCCAATTGTAGAGACTCTTTGACTAAAGGAATAGTTATAATGTATACTTCATTTTGGATGATAAAGTCTAATTTATAGAAATAAAAGAGTCTTAGATGGGAACTAATTATTATACTCATTTATTACTTCACACATATTGACCAAACTTATTGAATGCTTATCTTATTGATGATATTTATATTCATATAATATAACTTCAAATTGACAACTTATTGGATTTGTGTAAGACATGAGTAACCTACTTGTGTAGTAAACTTCTCAAAAAGTAACCAGTCTCCCACTTTGTTGGTCTTTTCCAATGTCTTCCACTTTGGTGGTCTTTTCCAATTGTAGAGACATATAATTGCATCCTTTCTCAATTTTAACCTTCAAACTTCTTCCTCCCTGTTTCAATCTGTAGCAATTCATATTCTTATGGCCCATCTCTAAGAGATAACTTTACACTTGTTCCTCTTCTTTACATGACACTTGAACAATCAATTCAACTTCTACATGTCATTTGATGACCACTTCCTAATGACAATGAATTGGTTCAATAGTTATTGTCGATGCATGATACACATGTTGCTTTTGATCTTGTAATCCCTTGTACATTTTGTCAATTCATTGAGGTTAATATATGCACCCTAAATGAAACCAATAGGATTGATCTATTCCATGGTAACGTTGAGTGTTGTTCTACCAAGAAGCCCAATGAACTTAGTCCTCAACCATTCAACTACTCATAGACCATACTGCATGAAGAATTGACCAATACGCATTCTTTATAACCTTTTAGGTTTTTGTTGACATGTTCTAGAAACATGCATCCATTATTTCCATTAATTATCTCAATGTGATCTTCAAGTCAATTATGCATAGTTCAATAAATATGTCACTTCCATATTAGGTTGGTTCTCTCCTAGTGTAACTTCCCAACAAAACTTCCTACTTATTCGCACTCTAACCTAATTGACTATTTGAATTCTTACATGATTCAACACATAATAACATATCCATTCCATTTACTAGTAAGGCATAAAGTTCCATTTGAAGATCTATTTTTACTAGTTTTGTAAATACTTTATGACACTTTCCTATACCCCTTGGATTTATTCATCATTTGATATCTTTGGTAGTATATACAAATATATTTAAATTTTTTTTAGGGATGTTTATATTTACAAGATTTTGTGTGTTGGTGTAATTTACTAGTATTGTGGCATTGTTGCTCTTTAAATGAAAAGGAAAATAGATGAAAGCAATCTTGCAAAAAGGTAGAATTCATTTTGTTATCAAATATAAACAACCATGAGTAAGATGGAATTGGATTGCAAAGAGTGAATATGAAATTGTACTTAACAAAGAATAATCTGGTGTCATATTGTATGATTGTAGTTCAAGAACAAGAATCTATATATATGGAACAGTTATTTCTTGAGTGCATCGTATTTTTTAACACAATTTCGTAGTGTACAAGAGTCTTAAAAAAATATTATTAAAAATCAGTAATCACAAGTGACAAAATCCTTAAAAACTAGGTTCAAAGGTTTGCTAGCAAACATTTACACTAAGAATCAATGCTAATATTCAACATATTTTCATGAATAGAAAATCTAAAATACTTTGTTAATGTTGGTATTTCTATAATGAGTCAACCTATTCATAGATTGATTAGGTTCAAAGTGTTTTCTAGCAAACATTTACACAAAGAATATCCACTAAGATTCAAGATATTTTCCATGAATAGAAAATCTATATTACTTTGCTAATGTTGATATTTCTATAATGAGTCAATCTATTCATAGATTGATTTTGTTTTAGGTAATCTATAATGGTCATTATCCAAACTATCAAGATTCCTTAGGTTAGTGATTCGGGCCAAGCTATGATATATTTTCCCTTAGTTATGGCCTCAAACAAAAATTTCATTAGAAAACTCAATGATTAACATGATTATGTAATTCACGCCAAGTTTTGCATTTTTTTGTGTTCTTCATTTAATAACAAGAGAAAGAAATATTCATTGCCAAGAGTCATTTATATTTGGACTAAGTTGACAAAACACATCTTGAAACCATCTAGTGAGACCTAATGATAATGGGTAAGTAAATCTCCCCCTATGCTTGACATGTCCTACATATTGTCATGAGTCTTGGTCACATCTCTGTGCAAGACATGAGTGGCCTACTTGTGTAGTAAACTAATAAAAAAGGAACCAGTCTCCCACTTTGGTGGTCTTTTCCAATGTCTTCCACTTTGGTGGTATTTTCCAATTGTAGAGTCCCTTTGACTAAAGGAATAGTTATAACGAATACTTCATTTTGGATGATAAAGTCTAATTTATAGAAATAAAAGAGTCTTAGATGAGAACTAATTATTATACTCATTTATTACTTCATACATATTGACCAAAGTTATTCAATGCTTATTTTATTGATGACATTTATATTCATATAATATAACTTCAAATTGACAACTTATTGTATTTGTGTTGGATATGTAGGCATAATTTAAACATGGTAGGAACTATGTGAGGAAAGAAGGAATCACATTATTATGAGGGCCATGTGACCTAACACTAGTGATATATCCACTCATAGTAGAAACATTTCTAATGAAAACCCATATCATATGGAAGTTTTTATGTTAGAAATAGCATTTTATCCCTACCTTCTAGTTAACAAAAACTCTTCATAAGTAAATTGATATTTCATTGAATTTCTATTTAATAGTATTTTTAATGGTATATCAATGTTCTGTAAAGTGATCTCCTTATCCATTCTCAAATGATTTAGCCAAGAATTGTCATATTTATGCCAACCCCCATTAAGAAATAGGTAGAAAATTTTCTTTCATGTTAGTAGTCTCTTGTGCCTGTACATTAGGTACCTAGTTTTAGTCATTCTCTTAATGGGGAAATAACTAATTATATGAGGATATGATAGATTACTTATGATATTAAATATAAGATTATAAATTATAAACACTCTTGAATTTTCTTAGTATTTCTCCATGATTATATAGAAATGCTACAACCCAAATCTTCAAATCCATATATATAATATAACAAGATTGATGAGTGTCTCAAAAGGGGTTTATTTTTTTCCCAGGGCCAAAATTCATACGATTTACAATTGTTTTGAAGGTAAAAATAGGTTTTGGACATGGAGGGATATAATGTTAGGTTTAATAATCAACAACAAATAAACTCGAAACTATATATAGCAAGGGAGTTAGGGAGTTCATAGTTAAGAAATCCTTTAGTGTAAATATGGTTCCTTTATGTAACAATTAGGTATAAATCTCTTAGTTGAAATCCCTTAGGTTTTTCATCTTCTTCTTTGATTTCTATTGTGAATGATAAACCTCTGAGTGGAATGACAGTCCCTTGGTGAACCTAACGTTTGATTTTAATGACTTCTATGTGTGGGTTTTATTGATTATTGTGAAAAGTTTGTGGTTTTATCTTCTGTCACTTATCCCTTTAGTCATCATTCTATGCCTGAGCAGTTGGCCAAGAGATAAATCAACGGTCATCACTTCGTGTTTAAATACCTATAGATTCAAATTTCCTTATTTTCTGTGCATGGATGATGAGTGAAGGATAAGAATATTCCATGCTATCTATGGACCCCTTATCTTTTAGTTTATTGATTCATGGTTGAATGTTTAGTATTTGAGTATTCTTCTTTGATGTGGATTGTGAATGATAAACCTCTGAATGGAATGATAGTCCCTTTGCGAACCCAACTTCTGATTTCAATGACTTCTATGTGTGGGTTTTATTGATTATTGTGAATTTGTTTTGGTTTTATCTTCTGTCACTTATCTCTTTAGTCATCAGTCTATGCTTGAGCAGTCGGCTATGAGTTGAATCAATGGTTGTCACTTCGGTGTTTAAAGACCTATAGATTGAAATTCCCTGCTTTTTTGTACATGGATGATGAGTGAAGGATAATAATCTACCATGTTGTCTATGGACCCCTTACTTATCTTTTAGTTGATTGATTCATGGCTAAATGTTTAGTATTTGCATATTATTCTTTGATGTAGATTGTGAATGATAAAACTCTTAGTGGAATGACAATCCATTGGAGAACCCTACTTTTGATTTCAATGACTTCTATGTGTGGGTTTTATTGATTATTGTGAAACGTTTGTGGTTTTGAATTCTGTCACTTATCCTTTTAGTCATCAGTCCATGCCTAAGAAGTCAACCATAATCCGAATCGACGGTCGTCACTTCAACGTTTAAATACCTATAGATTCAAATAACCTGCTTTTTTTTGCATGGATGATGAGTGAAGGATAAGAATCTACCATGCTTTTATGGGCCCCTTATCTTTTAGTTGATTGATTCATGACTAAATGTTTAGTCTTTGCGTCTTCTTCTTTGATGTGGATTGTGAATGATAAACCTTTGAGTGGAATGAAAGTCCCTTTGTGAACCCAACTTCTAATTTCAATGACTTCTATGTGTGGGTTTTATTAATTATTGTGAAAATTTTGTGGTTTTATATTCTATCACTTATCCCTAGTTGAATGCCCAGTATTTATGCCTTCTAATGAGCGAGTACCTATGTGGCTTGATTGTTTAAAACTTTGATTTGTCTTTGCATTTTTAATTTCTTGAACTTGTTTACATCTTTGGATTTTTATTGATAAACTCTGCATTATGGATAGATATTGAGGAGCGATGTCAACATGAGATTATCCAAACATTCCTCGCAAACTCTCTAGTTATTCTCAAGAAGGAAGAACATGAAATCCTTCTTCAACTAAGACTCTGAGTGAGCACCAACAATCTCATCAGAGGAGATTTTCAAACGAGTGTATAAATAGATCAACTACAGAACCTGCTCAAACTAGTGTTATGGATGCAACCTTCTTAGATAGGTTGTGCACCAATACTCCTACACCTGAGAATGTAGGGAATATTCCTAGACAAGGGAATATTTCTTGTAAGTTTCTTAAATTTTGTTTATTTTTGTTGAATTTTGTTGTATTTAAATTTATGTGAGGTTAAATCTTGAAGTTACTTTCAAATGTGTGTAGGAATTCAATTTAGAGCAAGGGGCGACAATGAGAGTGGTTGTCACAAAGATTCAAATGTCAGTATAGAGGGTGAAGGTGGATTTAGGAGGTCGCATCATGAAGAACCATACGATTACATGCCAACATCCACCTATCCTTCATATGTTGGCGATGAACTTCCCTGGGAAGGGAATACTGAAGCAATGACGCTTGAGCGATGCTCAGGTGTTAAAAAGAGGTTGGAAAATGATTTGGCAGTCTTGGAACTTCCTCAAGAGAGAAAACAAAGTTTGCAAATTGTTTTGCATTCACTATAAAACTTTATGGATGCATATCAGAAGATGGGGCCAACCACTGACAGTTTTCTCAATCTAATGAGGGGGAGAAAGTCAGACGTGATGGGTCATGATAAATGGGAGATAGTAAAAAATAGATTTTAAAAAGAATACGCCATCTCCATGTTTAATGTCAAAGAGAGCCCAAAGAGGAAAATGTTGTAGGTGCAATATTTTAAGCATCTATATAATAGATTTTCGGCGGCATATGGGAAATTGTCGTGGAACGATGAGGTTCCACACTATTTTGAAAGACATTTTTTTCCAGAGTTTTTCTTGCACATGCACCAGGATTATACTAGTCTACCGTCCAAATATTATGGGACTGGTAAAGGACGTACATATGATCACAAAGAGGCATATTGAAGTGTGGCATTGTCGAGGCCTCCACAAGCTATAGTACCTCACCCAACAGGGGAATTTGCATCACTTTTAGAGTTCCACGCTACATTAGAAGTTGGCAAAGAGGCCAGGACTGCAATCGGGGAAAATTTGGAAGCTATGTTTTATGGTGTTGATGTTGGCATGAAGCGTTAAAGAGAAGAAGCCAATTCCCAGGCCACATTTTTTGATAAAATAGATGCATACTTATATCCAATGTCAGCAGAAGAAGTTTTGGAGTATGAAAAATTTTGTCAGGATGGTTGGAAGAAGGTCATTCAAAATGATGACCTGAATCGTAGATTGGTATGTGATCTATTTAAGAAAATTTTGATGCATTTTATGATAGTTTACTTTGAGTTCTAGATTTAGATATCCTTGCCTCTATAGAAATAATCGAGTTCTTCTTGCCATTAATTATAGTTTGGAGATATGTTAAACGAATCTCTAGTCGGTAGGGGACTTGATTCGACAAGTTTGAATTTGAATGGATTGAATTAGGTGTGTTTTTTCTAATAGTTGTTCAATCTCCACTCTTTTGAATAAGAGATCAACAACATTTATAATTTTGTACAATTGTGAACACATTGAATCCTAGATTTAGTTCATAGTTGTGTTGTTCACAACTCTCTATTCCATCTCCTAGTACTTGGGCTAGCTTGTCTCAATTCTCAGTGGGAGATTTTGAAAAGGGTGGGAGTTCACAGGTATCATTTAATGTCTTAAAATCATTTAAATTTAATGTGTTATATAATCATTTGAATATAATTTTTTTAATTTTCAAATTTGAAATGTGTTATATAGGCTACTGTGGAGAAGAGAGTACCTGAGAGTGTGCTTGGAAGAGATATTGGGATTGAGGAAGCACCCAGATTAGGAAATGATGTGTCCATTCAGGATGATTCATAAATGTATGTACTTGACTTTTATCAAATTTTTGTTTTGTCAAATTTATAGTTTAGACTTTTCTCAATTATTTTGAATTATATAGAACCCATAGATAAGTTTGTAGTTATCTTAAATGGTGTACATTCAAACTTATTTAAGGCTAGATCATGATGAAGACCTAATTTTGAACTTGAATATGTTTGAATATTTGAGAACAGATTCTATCCCACATCAGAAAAGATAAAGTTTCTAATTTTTTCTCGATTGCATTCCTTGCTTTCTTGTCCAAGAATGGCGTAGTATTATATGATAACATTTATTCCACCGAAGAAAGAGAAGATAAGTATTTTTAGGAAGAATGGTTTTTAAAATGGAGATTTGTGAATTTTTTAGATAATAAGTAGTTTTTTGGAAGAATTGTTTAATATGGAGATTTATGAGTCCTTTAGATTGAAAGAGCATTGTGAAATTTGATTATATGACCATTTCAAAAGAAGAAGAGAAATATTTACCTAATGAGGAGATTAGTATTATATTTCTATGTAAATATGATCAAATAACAACACCTAGGATGAAAATTACATCTAAGGATTTGAGACTTTATCCACAAGGAGAATTTCCTAAAGGATTTTGGACTTTATCCACAAGGAGATAAGTATTTTTTTAGAAGAATGACATAATACATGGAGATTTGTGAATTATCTTCATACAAAGTTCTATATTTATTTTCAGATTATTATCTAACTCTAACTCACAATTTGTTTTACCAAGAACACAATAACATCACTTGGGATGAGAATTTCACCTGAAGGATTTGGTACATTATCCACAAGGAGAATTCCACCTCAAGGATTTGAGACGTTATCCACAAGGAGATAAGTATTTTATTGGAAGAATAAATTAATATGAAGATTTGTGAACTTTCTTCATACACAGTTCTATATTTATTTTCAGATTATTATATAACTCTAATTCAATTTTTTTTTTACCAAGAACATAATTTTTCTTTTTAATTTTTTTTAAGATTTTAGATAAGATTTACAAATTGTTTAAATCATGTACTCTTAATTGGAGAGTAACTAGATCTTAAATCTATTTAATTTTGGTTGGTTATGTTATTATTACTTATTGTTTATTTAATATTTAGTTACAGTATATATGCTAATATGTGTTATTTGTTTTCTTATTATGTTTTATATTTTTACATGTCTAAGTTATATTTGGTGGAAAATATGTTTACAATATATTTTGTGGGAAATAGTATGTTGGAGGATAACAATTATCTCTTTTGGTATGTATGTCAATTTTATTTTAATTACAATTTTTGAATTATGTATTATTTCGCATGTTTGAATTGTAAATTTTTAATTTTTTTTTTTTTTTTTTTTGCAGGTTTGAATTTCATGTATGAAGTGATCTATATTAAAGCGATGGCTTAGAGTCCATAATTTTGGAGTTAAATGTCTTTATTTTTGTTATCGTCCTAAAATGGATGTGGAACTTATGTATTTTACAGTGTTACTATTTAGACTTTGATTATATATATATATATATCATAATTTTGGAATTCAAAATAACATTTTTTGTCTCATATATATTTGTTTTTTCATAATATGATTTCTCATAATTGATGGTAAAAAAGTGGCAAAGTTAACTTGTTATGAACTAATGTTTTTCCATGTATTAATTTAAATGTTTGATTTTATGTTCACTATGTATTGTCAAAAATATGATTATATTGTCAAAAGGTGGAATGGAAAAGTTAACTAGTAATGAAATAATGTTTTGTGTATTCTCCTTTTTACAATGCATTTTAAATTAAGCAACAATCTCTTAAATACTTTTATGCTATGTATTAATTTAAATGTTTTATTTTGTGTTCACTATGTACAATCAAAAAATGATTCTATTGTCAAAAAGTGGCAAAGTTAACTAGTAATAAAATGTTCAAAATGATGTGACAAATTGACAAAAGTGACAAAGTTAGCGATAAAATAAAATGCTTAAAATGACGTGACAAAAAAATAAATCCTTAAAATGGAAGAGATGATCAACTCTTCTTTAATTTTATCATGTAGTCATTAAAAAAATGTTAAATCTATAAGAGATATGCACCTAAAAGTTCATATACCCTTGAACCTAATGCAATATTATTAAAATAAAATAGAAAAAAATACTATTGAAAAAGTAAGGGTCAATCCAAATAGTGTTTAACAATTTTTTATTCTTTATATCACTATACCACTATCTTACTACTTCAACTCAATATACTTGGAATAGAATTCACCAAATAGTTTGAGTGTTATACTTTTCCAACATTAATAATTGGTTTTACTACATGACATTAAATTTGTGTATAAACTTTTATTTTACTCCACATGAAATTAAATTTCTGTATAAATTGATATGGTAAATATAAAATTCATGTTTTTTTAAAAAGTAATATTGTAAATATAAAATTCGTGTTTTCACTTTGGAAGTCATGGTGAAAACTAAAGAAGAAGGTTATATATCTTCATACACTTTAACAATCAAATGGTTAAGGGAGAATCTCTTCTTTTATAAACAACATAATCTCCTACACAAATATCAAGAACTTAAAAATAAATTATTATCATATAAAATAATAACAATCAAATGGTTAAGGGAGAATCTCTTATCATATAAACAACAAAATCTCCTACACAAATATCATGACCTTAAAAATAAACAATTATCATATAGAATAACTGTGACACTTAAAATATTTATAAAGCATTACATCTATATTAAATTTTTTGTTAAATTAAATATAAATTAACATTGTGAATAATTAAATATATAGTAATTGTGAAACAT